>JAPTYR010000015.1:15835019-15854855 GCA_029814505.1 Siphamia roseigaster | reverse complement strand
GCATTGATCAGAACCTCATATCGTCTCGGACAAAGATGCAGCCAACGGTGCTGTCCGAGCTCTGCCGATAAGTCGAGAATTACCTGAAGAAAAAAAAAAAAAAAAGGACAAGCAGCGGTCGGTCCACAGGTGGTTGTTTGCGCACGCTCTTTCCACTGCGCACCGTCACGATGCTGTTACCGTCCGGCACCCTGTTCCTGCTGGCAGCTGTCTGCTCAAGTTTGGACCTGACCAAGGCTGAGGTAGGAGGTTGAAGGATATGCGATTTTGTTTTTTGTTAAAATTGATGATTATTGTGCGTAAAAGTTAGTAAATGAGTCAGATAATGTGGTTGTGACTGTGAGACAGTGACTGAGGATTGTTCCAAACTTTCCTAATGCACTGAGGTACTTTTTGTGGTCCAACTTACTGCTTGAGTTTGATGTTTATTCATGTTTTTGTTTTTTATTCAAGACTGTGATTTGTGTTTTTTAGCGTGGCTGAGGACAGTTTTTTTTTTTTTTTTTGCCATGTAGATACAAACATTGTGGTGGATCTGCTCCCAGTCCAGCCTCCTCCACTTCTGTTTCAGAGGAGCACAGGCAGAGGGTGGGGCAGATGGGTGTACAGTAGAGAGAGAGAGAGAGAGAGAGAGAGAGAGATTTGTATATGCAAGCATGCACATGTACTTCCAACAGAAAATGGAAATGGCACTAGTTTTATTTATTAATTTTTTTATCCCTTCTCCTTAATTTTATTTCTTATTATATTACTGTTTCGTTGGTTTTGTTTTATTTCTGCACAACTGCTTTGGCAATGTAAATGTTTGTTTTCCATGCCAATAAATTAATTGTGAATTGATACTCATACTTGCTGCTTCAAATGCTACGAGTAACATTTACATCACAAGTACATTACATTAAGTACATTACATTAAATATATTCAATTAAGTGCATAAAAGGGGCATATCAGTGGCACGTGATTTGGATATGAACGCAAAACTGTGTGAGCATAATCATGGTGGGATGTACTCTAACCATAAGAAATGCCGCATCAGTTTAATTGAACAGTAATCCAAAAACATGACATAATTGTAAATCACTGGCATGGGCCATTTTATTGCACAAGTGATTGATAGAATTTTCATAAATTAAATCGATTTTGTTAAGAAAATGTTATGAATGTGCCTTTTTCCTGGAGTATTTTCATCATTTTTCTATCACTGCTCATCAATCAGACAGGACAGAAGTGGAATTCTGAGAACAAACCTATTTAAATAGTTGCTGTTCTGCATGTTTTTGGGCATTTTTTTCATTGTGCTGTTCAGTCTTAAAGTTGGGATCATGGAGACTTATGTTTCTGATTCTGAAGTGGAAATCCAGGTGATGCTGAAGTAGTTGTCCAGCATTCACTGTGGTTGATATGGGAAAAAAGACTGGTAAATATTTAGTAATCTTGCACAACAGAGTGTTGTGTGACATTTCAGAGGAAATCTACACCTCTCAAGGGAGCTATGGTGTTATTGTGTGGGATTGTCTCCATTTTCCAGGGTGTTTAAGGATGTATTTCTAGATGTGACGGATTGTGGCTGTGAGCTGTCACCATTCAATACCAACAAAAATGCAGTTTTCAAGGCTTATACATTCTTCTACTGTCAGTACTGGTTGATAATGTAGCAGAGTGTCTTTGGCATGTCCGTTTCCAGATGGGCATTATCTACTTTCATTAGTCATGAATGTAAGTCATCTCCCTTTTCAAAGATCAGACAACATCCGGTTAAACTAAGCAGCTGAAGCAACTTTTATCTATCGCCTGTTAGATTTAGAAACACATACACCAGGCAGAAAAAAAGACATCTTCAACCCCATGAGAAGAGAGGAGAGGAGAGGAGTATATTTGGCTGGCCATTATCAGAGGAAGTGGAGTAATTTAACCTTCAGGATTTATTTGTATATTTTCTACCCACTCATGGACGTTCACAACAGGAAGTTTATAAACATGTCAGGAAAGTAGATTTCCTCATCCATCATATTCAGTATTAATAGTCTTTTGATGCACAAATTGTCCTTTTAGCGATGCACCGATATATTGGCTGGACATTGTGGTATTGGTTAATGTTTACTGATGTCAGCCAATACTACCATTAGCATATCAGATGTCTTTTTATAGATGTCAGTGGAGGACATTCAGTATAAAGAAACAGAAAGTATCATCCATTTTGGCCAAAGCATCATTTTCTTAACCCTTTATTGGACAAGTGACTATTTTTGGTAATTTCCTCAAACGTGAAATATGTAGCTAATCCTGTACCTTAGTAAGGTCCAGAGACATGTTAGGTTTTGTAACAATATACAATGAGTCAGAAAGATTTTATGGACATTTTGAAGCTGTAAATAGTGAATACGAGTGATTTTTGTACATTTATGACCTTATAACAGTTGTTTTATTGGATGAGCTTACATTTTCGCAAGTGCTGCTCAGATGTTTTAAGGCAAGAGAAGATAGATGACAATGTCTATTAACACACTAAGGTTCAGTGTACTTTAATGAAACCCTATAAATGGTTAAATATTCGTATCGGCATCAGTCTAGTATTCTAGGATCCATGCATCCCATCTGTCCTTTTGAATGAGCATAAATCTAATCATATATATTTATAAATCATAGCACAGCATCAACTTCTACCATTGGTGAATAATTCTATTAAACCAAGCTCAGTCAACAAGGCTGATATGGGCTGATAATAGTGTTTCACAGATAAAAAGACAATTTATGCCTGATGTATTGTGTACAAAAATTAATAATCCCTCATAACCAGTTTTCACAAGCACATCTCATGTGGTCTGGAAACTGAGAGAGGAGGATAGTGTGAATTTACAAACAATAATGACACTGAAAGGTCAGAGGTCACACAATGTTAATCGAATTTATAGAATAAAAGCTTGTCAAAATGCAAAACTAAGTATAATGGAATTTCATATATATATATATATAAAACACACACATAGATGAGCAGACATGGAATGTGGATTTGGTGAAATATAAAATTTGCAATGGTTACATATCCACTGATCAGTTTTGGCTATTCAACTAATTAATCCCAACGGAATGTGGTTATTTGCTTATTGTTTGTGCAGTCTGCACAGGTCTGCATCAATCTGGTATAAGGAATCAGTGTTTTGTCTGATGTTAACTCAGGGAACAGTGTTGGTGTGTTTACATTTCATTGTCTTCATATACACAGGAAGGTGACGTTGGCTGCGTATCAGAGTCTCCTCCTCTCCTTGTTTAGGCTCCTTCACAATCAGTGAGCCTAAACTAAGGTCAAAAAGGAAAATAAACTATAAACATCATTCTTAACTTTGTGATAACCTTAAGTCCGGAGAGCATGACAAACAGTTAGTTTGTTATTTGTGAGTTGACAGCACAATGTAATTCAAACATTAGTTGTGACGCAGACAGTAATAAGTATACTAACAAAAGCAACATTCAGTTTTTAAGAAAGTAAACATACTAACAAACCAACACATCCTCACATCCATCACTTCAAATACCGACCCCCTGACTAAGCAACAGTTTTTAACACACAAGGTATCCCTCAGCTTCTTATTCTGATGCAACGGGCTTCTGACCCATCCTCGGCAATATGAAAGGGTCAGAGCGACCAACCCGACTGCAGCATTTTCCAAGTTAGGGTTAGGGTTAAGACTCCGAGTGTCTTATATTTCCAGGAATGGGTCAGAAGCGTGGTGTGTCAGAATAAGATGTTGAGGAACACCTTGTGTGTTAAAAACCGATGCTTGGTCAGGGGGTCCATATTTGACGCTTTGGGAGCGAGACAGCTTTGAACAAACAAGTGGTGTCAGGCACAACAAACCCCACCCCTCGTATGTATTGTAGTGTCATCATGTCTATGGATGTGGTGATGTCAGCATATCAATTGCCTCTATATATGTATATGTCACATTTGAAGTAAACTGAAACAAAATGTATCTTTTCTATAAATTTTAAAAATTCCTAAAAAAAAACATTTGAACTTTGACCTTCTTTTCTTGAAAATTTGATCACATTGATTCTGGGTAACTGGGAGTATATAAACCCAATTTGGTATGAATTCAACCAATACATTTGCTTTTACAGACATGCGAAATTTTGCCCATTACAAGTAAATGGAAAAAAAAAAAGAAAAATTCATTAAAAATTTTAAATATTGACCTAATTTTCCCAAAATGTAATGACATCAATTATGGGTCACTGGCAAGCTATAAACCTAATTTCGAATGAATTCAACCAATGGTTTTGCTGGTATTGTGTCAACAAACAAACAAAACAAAAACAATACCAGAGGCGGGGTAATAATGGATGAATTTGTTCTCACCCTGACTCTAGCTTTTCTGTTCATCATTTAAACCTTAATCAGTTTCCTGTCTGTTTATAAATTATATCAACAGAACGGACCTTTTCCCTCTTGGCGGTCATTTAATCTGGCCTCTATGAGTCATGTGTAATTCCTAGAGGAGGAGGAGGAGGAGGAGGTGGATAGGCAGATTAGTGGATTCCTGGAGTGAGAGTTTGTGTGTGGGATGTTGGATGGAAGGATTGAAAAAGGCGGTTCAGTAGCTGGCGGGAAAGGCAAGATTCCAAGCAAGTCCAGTGCCAGTTTCCCACTCTCAGCCTGGCTACGGTGTTCCAGGGAAGGGTGAACTCCAGGGAGAATTAACCCAAGTCCTAAATAGAGGAAGCAGCAGTAATGACAGTTCATCCTCCTACAGCCTGAGGAATGTGTGTGTATTGTCTATTGAGAGCCGAAAAACGATGGAGACTTGATCCGCTGGACCTCCTACCCAATGTGCTGACAAGGGTGCTTGTAATTTGGTCTAGTCCTGATCCTGTAGATTGACCTCCCCCAGTATCCCTCCCACTGAGACAACAGCTGACCATGTCACTGAAACTGGCCACCATCCAAGCAATGCACCCTGGGTAGGCAAACCTGTGCGACCCCTGTCCTCAGTGCTGTAAAAATGCCTACATTTGGAAGAGGTGTGATTGTGTTTGCGAATCTTTATTTTCACAGGCACCTCTGGGTGGCAAAGATAATACTTTCCTGACCTTGATAGTCAAGTGGTGTGGTGGGTATGCCCCACTTTCTGCCTGTGTGTGTTCCCAACTGTGCAAGAAAGTAAAGGATTAAATAGTGGTTGAGCATGCTAAAGCTCTTTTCAATTCCCTGTGGTCCACGTATCACTGTGAAGGCATTTCATTCAGACTTATCCCAGCTGCACCCTAGATCTGGCACATAAAACATGTCCTTTTTTCCCATGATAACTTTCTGCACATTCACTACCTCATGGTCGATGCTAACAGAGTGTATTATCCTTCACATCGGTTCCTGTCCCAAGGTGGATTGTTATGGCGAATGTGAAATGTAGCCATTTAACTGTGAAATTGGTGATTCATAGATGTCATTTGTGGTTTGGAAAAGGATGTTGTAATGGATATCTCTGTCTGACAAGGAGGGGGAAGATGGGGACTGATGGAGGGAGGGAGGGAGGGAGGAAATGAGGAACGGAGGAGTCCCAGAAGAAGAGGAATGTTGACTGGAGCCAGAGAAGATGCCCCGTAGAAAATCTGTTGGTCTCACTCTCTGGACCTTGACCTATAGACTTCCACCAACAACTGCCAAATTTGCCTGGAAGATAATAAAGACAGTGCTGATGATGTCATTAGATTTGTGACTTTTTTTTTTTAAGTATATATTGGTCTGAAATGAAAAGTGAAGTTTTGGCCACCTTTTCCTTCAGCTGTCGTCTTTGTCAGTTTTTAGGACAGGTGCAAGACTCATTATTGTCCATTTTAAAAAGAAAATAGTGTCAGTTCATGGTTTACTTGGCACTTGGGGGTTTACTGTTATTACAACCCTCTGTGATTATATTGTGTGTCTGTGTTTGTGTTACATTACACAGCAGTGTAATTGTGAGTCTGGGTGTGTCTGTGTTATGGGGAAATAAACTGGTTTCTCCAATTACTTATGGGGACTCTGAGAGGAGAAAATGCAGAGTCTCATAGTGTACATAACATTTTGCAATAATACTTACTATGAAGGTTAGTTATGGTTTGGATAAGATTGGATTTAAGTATGTTGGGGTTGTGCAATCTCCCATAAAGTGATGGAAACATAGCGATCTTTGCATAATGCATTTAAGAATCTAGAAAATGCCTGGTATTTAGATTTGTCTTTTACCTAAATCTTCTGCTGATGCTGTTTTAGTCGTATAGATCGACACTGCATGTTACTATCAGAGGGAAATGTTTGCATTCCACAAAGCCAAGTAAGAGAGAGGTTTATATGGATATATTTTTAATGCACTTTTTTAAAAATATTTTTGCCATTGAAACATACCTCTAGATCATCTGATACAAATACACATATGGGTCTAACCCGTACTGTTTGTGTCTTGTTTTGTTTTGTTATTTGAACTTCATGTGCTTGTTTATTTATTAATCTTGTAAATAAACTGTGTGAAGTCAACCTTATAAATGTCTCTTCCGCCTTCTGTTTTGTTTCTTTTTTATACGTTTGTTGGAGACAGTTTGTTCTCATGAAAATTCATCCAACTCAAATAAAGGTCAAATCAGCGCTGGACTAATTGGTTAGTTGTCCTGTTCTACCAAACTAAAGTACAGGCTGTTCTTGAACTGATAAGCAAACAGAGTTGTTGTAGTTTGGCAAATTATAGAAAAACATTGGCAACAGATTTGTTTGGTTAAATACTGAAAATAACCCAGCCAGTCACTGAGGTTTTAAAATAATCCAGCTCCGAACATAAATGAATGTTGACTTTCATAAAGTTTTGATATTACGTCTATATTTCATAACCATTAGCAGCATGGTCCGTGGTCTGTGAGAATTTCAGCTCATTGGTTGAGACATTATGTTATGAGTTAAATTTGGATGCAGGTTAACTATCGTATTCTAGATTCCTTGCTTTACGCACTGATGTGATTGCGAGGAAGGTTCAGGCTAATATTTATTTTGTGTTGTTTTAATAGTGTGATGGTGAGGTGACCAGAGCCAGTGTCAGATACGAGCCTTGAATCATATTTTTTGTCTTATCTTAAATGACTTTAAACACCGGAGAGTGTGATGAATAAGTTTCACACAAATACTGTCAGTGTTCATAAGTTTTATGGACAGAATTTCTAGGTGCCGTCAGGGGCTGGAGTTGGTCTGGTTTGGGGACCGCAGGATTTCATCTCTGATTTTTGCAGATGATGTTGTCCTGTTGGCGTCATCAAGCATGGACCTGCAGCATGCACTGGGGCGGTTTGCAGCGAAGTGTGAGGTGAACGGGATGAGGATCAGCACCTCCAAATCCGAGGCCATGGTTCTCGACCTGCCCTGCCCTGGCCTCTCCAGGTTGGTGGGGGGACCTTGCCCCATGTGGAGGACTTCAAGTATCTCGGGGTCTTGTTTACGAGTGAGAGAAGGATGGAGATTGACAGGCGGATCGGTGCAGTGTCTGCAGTGATGCAGGCGCTGTATCGGTCTGTCGTGGTGGAGAAGGAGCTGAGCCGAAAGGCGAAGCTCTCGATTTACCAGTCAATCTATGTTCCTACTCTCACCTATGGGTGAGAGTATGAGCTTTGGGTCATGACCGAAAAGGCAAGATACAGGCGGTCAAAATGACCTTCCTTTGCAGGGTGGCTGGACGGAGCCTTAGGGATAGAGTGAGGAGCTCAGTCACCAAGGAGTAGCTCGGAGTACAGCCCTTGCTCCTCCACATCGAGAGGGGTCAGCTGAGGTGGCTCGGGCATCTGTTGCGGATGCCTGCTGGATGCCTCCCTGCGGAGGTGTTCCGGGCATGTCCCACCGGTAGGAGGCCTCGGGGAAGGCTGAGGACATGCTGGAGAGACTATGTCTCTCGGCTGGCCTGGGAATGCCTCGGGGTTCCCCCGGAGGAGCTGGAGGAGGTGTCTGGGGAGAGGGAGGTCTGGGCATCCCTGCTTAGACTGTTATCCCCGCAAACCGGTCCCGGATAAGCAGAAGATAATGGATGTATGGATGGATATATTATATTATATTACAGGGGTCTCCACAGGCCATGTAGGGTGATGCATCGCCTCCCTGTGACCATGTGAACACCTCCATGCTCCCGCTGGCGTCGTGATAGCGAACTCTCACGAGTGTTGTCAGCTCAGGCTGTTTCAAGGATTTAAAATGACATTTTCTGCACAAGATTTTCCACAAACACCTCCCGCTGACATGAATCATGACCAAGCACAAGCTGTGTACGAACCTACAATGTGCACGGGATTGGGGGTGTGTATCGCGCTGCATGGCGTGGGGGGGATCGGGGTCTGGTGTGCAACTCTGCTCAAAATTGTCTGGGGAGAATCCTGTATGATATGATATGATATGATATTATATTCATTATATTGTTGAATACAAGTTGTAGCAGTGAACATTGTGCTTAACTTTCAACACATTATACTTTATGACAGGTACCATCTGTTTATATTTTATACCTTGGGATCAGCCTTTATGAAAATCCATGCAAATATATTATTATTCGAGGCCAAGATTGATCCCACTGAAGAAGACACATGCAGACATGCCTTGGTGTTTTTATTACTCCAGCCCCTATGAACTGATCTACAGGCCCTCACGAAAAAAGGCTTTTAAATTTTCAAACTAAGTGAGTGACTGGATTCGTGCCTTTTTCCAGTTGTTCATACCCTGTCCATGAGCACCTTTGGTTTTCCTGAATACCAGTAACTCTGTTAAATAGGGTTTTTCTTTTGTTGTCTTTTTTTGTGTGTGTCTTTATCTTTTCAGTCCTACCTCTATTTGAGGAACTAAAGCTTTATTCAGAGTAAAGGGAACATTTTTCCTTTAAGATGTATGGTTTATGCTAATATCGTTTTGTTTTCAGGAACATTCTCTGGGCGTGTATACAGTCCATTTCTTCCATCTCAATTTTGGCTGTTACTTCATTTTACAACAACTCTTTGCCTGTTGTACATAAACCAATTAGCTAACGGAGTTAGACTTGCGTACAGACGGAAGCAGAACGTTTTCGATAGGAAGAAGAGATACACCTACTTATAAAATTTACTACATACTTAGAGATAAGTAGATTTTTGGAAACTGCAGTTGTGAAAACAAATCTGTAACTGAAACCCGACTCGACATAAAAAACATACCGTTGCACAAAAGGAGTCCGGACAATTTTCCATCTTTTGACATTATAAATAAAATGTCAGAACATTATCAATAATGCATGATATATTCACTTTCAGTAGCCTTGTAAACAGCGTATTCAAAGTAATGGGAAGGACTTTTGTTATTATGATTTGATATTTTGTGCATGTAAACATAATCAATAATACAGGACCAAACGCTCTTTCTGATGTGGGAAAATTCAGTATCTAGCTTTAAAGCCATTTTTTTTCCCGATCAAAATATTCATGGATATTCTGTTGTTTTTGTGTTAGAATTCTGAAGGCAGATTATACAGTATATACTGATATAGGAGTTGTTGGATTAGACATGTAAAATGGAATCACCAGCCTGATGTACTGACTATAAATTATTGGTTTCAGTGCAAAAAACACAGAATAGTGGTACCACCATCTATAATTCATTTGCACTTAGAGCTCCGACACCCTGGAGACGGCTCCTGTGATTTACTGTATGTTGAATATGAGGGTGTCACATCACAGAACTTCCTGTAAAAATCATTTGACTGTGGTTGGAGTCTCTTTTTGATCAATGGATTATGAAAGGGAATAAGATTGTCAGAATGACTCCAAAACAGCATGAGGATAAAGCCAAAGGCGGTAAAGAGAAATCATTTGCTCTCGTGTATCGAGTGAATTCTGTATCCCAAAAATAAATAAAAATACTGGGACAGTTTTTAAAGCCGCAAATTGTAATGAGCCCTCCAATTAATTCACGTTAAGTTGTATGTTTATTTTGAATCAGTGTAGTTGAAACAGGAAACCAAGGACTGATTACATGCATGCGACTGAAGCAAGTTGAGAATTCCAAATCGCACCAGCTGGCTTTTCCTCATTCAGAACATAACCTGCACACATTACGGCGCCCACACGCTGCCGCAACCACACAGGCTGACGCAACGGCCAACAGACACCTCTGCACCTGCCGACGCTCTTGCATGTGCGCTGAATCCACACATGCGCAGCAACTTTGATGTAATTATTTATTATCTCGAGCCAATCTCCAATCACACCTTTTGACATTCAGCTGGAGGCAGAGGTTGATTCGCTCTCAATTAAGGAGCTTTTTCTTCAGGCGCTGACATCTTTTTTTTTCTTTGCTCACCGCAGCCAGATTTTTCTACCACTTCTTAAAACACTGAAATAATAGTTCTTCTGGGAGAGGATTGATGGACTTGCAGGAGAGGCTGTCTGGCTTTTTTCGCATGCAGAAGAGACTTACGAATGAACAACGCTGAAGAATAACTACTGCAAAGCCCGAGGTCAAAAAGCTGATGTGAAGGGAATACGCAATGGATAATTGATAAGCAGGAGTGAATAAAACAAGGCCCAGGTACACAATATGGATCAAAATATCTTGTTAGATGTCTACTTTTTTTTTGTGATCTTTCAGGACTGACAAAGCAGTAAAGCAGATATACTATAATGTTGCATCATCTGGATTTGGAACTGGGTGCAATAACAAATCACTGCATTGCTAAATATTAGAATATGGGGAGCAACACTTACGCTACATGCTAGCTTTTCCTTTAAAAAAAATGAATAAATAAAAAATTGAAGCCATGCATTTCTCTTCACATTAAAGCTGCATATGACTTTAATGACCAATTTTTCATCAAATCTGTAAAACCTGAATCGTAGCCTAAGTATATTTTTGTGATTACGCGCCTGAATTTCTTCCCTCATGGTGAACAACTTGAAAGTGTACTCCATCGTAAACAATACATTTGTTTACAAACAGAAGTGGTAGGTCACTCGGGCATTTTTGGAAATTTGTTGCAACATGCATTGTAGAAAGCGGAGCTCCACACAGCTGCAGTAGCACGAAGCAATTACGCTGTTTCCATGTTTGTTGCCGCTGCAGCTGTAATGCAGCTGCATTGAGCTCGGCTTTCCACAATGCATGTCGTAACAAACAGCCCAACGATGCCAGAGTATAAACAGCCATAAACAAATGGATTGTTTATGGTGGAATACACTTTGAAACTGCACACTGTGAGGGAAAAAAGTCAGGTGCGTAATCACTGAAAAACATGTGGATGTGTGATACTTAAACTATGACACAGGTTTTACAGATTTGAAGGAAAATTGGGAACAAAATTATTTTGATGGATTTCTGAAATCTAATATAAAATTCAGCCTGGAGCATGTTTTGTATACAATAGGATATCTCTAAAGGAGTGTGTATGTGTTCACACATTTCTACGTCGCATTAGCCTCATACTGAGCCTGACGAGCCAAACTATGATATGGAATTCATCGTCAAGGTGTAATTCATAGGCACAGTTCAAGCCTATGGGTGGGATCAACGGTTGTCTTTCAAACTACTCTGCACGTGATAGGTCAGCTCTGAGCGCCACATGCTACTGCAGATGGGTTAGAAGGCCACCACGTCAGAAACAAACGTAGAGGGACACCTTCAGCGTTAAAAACCAACGCTTGGTCAGGGGTCGGCATTTGACACGTTGGGAGTGAGACAACGTTATGATTCCTAATATTGTGCTAAGCTCATTACACAGAGCATTGTGATCTTGAACCATAGCTCGCAGAGGCTTTATGGAGAGTGTCTCGACTGACTTTTCAGGCAAAAAAATAATAATTTGCCACGAGAGGCAGGCTAGAGTTCTCGGCTACCCCATACTAGCATGATAGTTATATTTTTTCAGGTCATAGACAATGATGCAACATGAAATAGCCATGTTAGGGGAGAAAAGTTAAGCACATATCACATAAAGCTAATGACAGATACATTAGCATCGCTAATAAAACTTCTTGACCTTTGTGTCATTCCAGTGGAAACAGAAGTCCTGAACAGTTTCAATGGATGAAACGTCAATCTGCGTAAAGACTGTAAACCAATCGGAATTGAGGGGGCGTGGGAACAGAGTTTGATTAAAATTTGAAGGCGTTTTCCTCATTTTCTCTTTCCATCAAATGTATTAACATGTCCGACAGGCGGACAACAGATGCGTCCGTCTATGGCAGTGGTTCGCAACCTTTTTTACTCAACTCTGCCACCTTGTGTACACTGGAGGGAATTACATTTAACAAACGCGTGACGGACCAACGACGTGACGGACCGACGGACCAACGGACATACAAAGCCTCTTACAGAGATGCGTGGGACGCATCTAAAAATGTTACATTGTGTGGTATGCCTATGGTGTTCATAATTGTTCTGCCTTGTAGCAAAATAGTTAAAAATAGAGGGAGTAGAGAAATTTGTAGTGTGAAGGCTTAATTTCTATATATGTTAACGAAGCACTGTGATTTTTTTTTTTTTTTTTTTTATCCATGGACTCCCAACGTTCATGGATAAAAAAAACATTCAGATTGAGAAATGGGGGAAAAAGGGGAAATGTTCAGCTTCACAGTGTTTAGTTAAAATGTATAGATATTGAACAGCCTGTGACATTGTTGTGAACTATTTAACTCAGGGGTTTTTTAAGTTGGCTTTCCGACCATACGCCAACATGTAATGCGCAATTTAGCACTGAGGTTGGCGTGAGGGCGGCCCAAAGTTGGAATTCCACCGCCAGCCTTTCCAACCAGTCGCCAACCGATGCCACAGTTGGACCACTGTTTGCTTGCTATCTGGGTAGAACTGGGAATACAACGATGAAAATGAAAGCATCATCATAAAACGTTGGTGGATAGTCGATATCTCAAAAGCTGGTGTCGTAATGACAACTGATAACAGTTAATTACCTATTTCAACAGTGTATTGGAATGTGTGGGATTTATTTTTGAACCAACTGTTGAACCAAACATCTGAGTCAAAATGAGAAACACAATAGAATAAAAGTACTGATAAAGGTCAGTAACTCATAGTGGATTATTACTATCAGAGCAAAGTTCTGTCCATATCTTATTAAATGTTTTATCAACCCCAACGAAGTCTTATCTAAAATCATCATGCACTAGTATTTATCTTTCTACTTTATGTATCAGAGTGTGTCACATCTTATACTCATTTTTCTGTGAAATAACATGAAGATTTTGTGGTTATCAGGTGAAAATCTAAACATTTATGAGTCCAAACCCCCAGTATGCGTTGATCCGAACAGCACCACTGCTTTAACTGATGAACCTTCCATTCATCTTCTCAGGGCGTTTTAATCTCACTCCTCTCCAACGTGCCCTGCATAATGTTGCGAGCTCATTATTAATTATTGCTGGTACTCTTAATACCCATCAAACCAAGTGGGTGGATGCAGCTTTGAGGCCCACAACCCCATCCTTCACTCCTTGCCTACAGCTCTGTGGGGAACAATTGGGCTCCTTGACATTTAGTTGTAATTGAATTGAATTCTGCCCCCTTGTGGATGTTAATCTGTAGCCAGGGAGGGTGAGGTGCAGGGGTGGGGAGTCAACTAATAACAAACCATGACTCACAGCAGACTCATTGGCCTAAATCCTGTTCATAATAACTGATTGATGCCTGCAGATCATCTGGCCAAACTTGCACAAAGACACATTTCACCGTCTTTGAGCTGTTTTTCCACAAGATCAATGTTTACCCCAGCACAGTATTTGAAAAATGTGCCTTTCTAGCATATTAGAGCAACTTAAAAATGTACCACAAATCAGTCACGTAATGAGGTAAACATTTAAACTGTACTCATGATCTATGAATTAATCTGTTTATTGAAGCTGCACCAAATTAAAACCATTTATCACTCGGCGCTGTTTGACTTTTCTGCTCAGTCTCAACAAACAGCAGTGAAATGAAAGCGTGCCAAAGTATTAATCTTTTCAAATGGGTTTTTTAATAGCGGTTGAGGTGGCTGGGAAGGCCACATTAACGCTGCTGATGAGTAGGGTTGAAAGATAAGCTCTTCAGGTTGAACAGACTATCACTATCTCGCTGGTCTCGTGTCTAAATGTGTTAAAGTGAGATAAAAATGGCTGCGTGGGTGCCTTTCACTGAACTCCAGATAAGCATGTCCAGTCCTGTCCGTACAGAGGTATTCAACATGTGTCAGCTTGTTTTCATGTTGTTGTTGAATATGAACCCGTCTACTGTCAGTGTAATGGTATTTATTCTGCAATATGTCAGCTGAAAACGCTTCTCAGTCCCACTTAAAGATGCAGATCACTTAGGGAATGGATGATTGAGAAACTGCTCCTCCAAAGACATCAAGTGAGAGTTAATTAAAATGAAAATGATATGTAAAGACCATGACTGATTTATGGCAATTATAAGAGCGATATGTTCAGCTGGCAGGCGGCAAATATAAGCAGCTTTAGCCAGACACTGATGCCAAAATCAAAATGGGAAATCTTTAATCCGCCTATCATAAGACTATGCCATAACATAACATAACATAACATAACATAACATAACATAATTTATTATTAAACTTTATTTATTTATTTATTTATTTGACAGGGACAATGACTTGCAGCTGATGTGATGCATATAGAGTTTATAGCTTGTGCTAATTCCCAACTCTTGCCCCTGGTTGGGATTTTCTACCGCACTACAGTAGATTATAATACATTACAGTACAATTTATAATATGAAAGGAAAAGAGGAAAAATAAAGAAGACAAATAACTGTTCTATATACGAACACAGCTAAATTTACATAGAATAAAACATTCATTCAATCAACTCACCTAAACATAATTTTATTATTATTATTGTTATTAATTATTATATATAATATAATATAATATGATATAATATAATATAATGACTATTGTTATGAGTTTTGTAATATAAGCCGCCACTGATATTTAATATCTCTCATTTTGAGCCTTTTCGAGCAAAAAGAAAGTATTATTTCCTTAACATTCATGGGCGAAGCACTTCTTCAGCACTGATCATATAACACTAAAACTCTCACACTGACATCCTGAAATACAGACTCAAACATTTTTATTTTCTTTTTGCTGGTTGTGCTGTTTGAGTGGCATGACCTGCTAAATACTTTAGTGACTGCTGAACAGTATATTTAAAAAGACAAACGAAGTAATAGGTAAATGTTTACAATGTAAAAAGGTCATAAAATAAAGTATAAAACCATAACTTTAGAGGAATGTTAGAGGTGAGGACTGTTGGATACAATTAAAGCATGTATGTTATGATTGGAAAAAGTACTAATCAAAGTTAATGTCTGGAAAAACAGGGGTCCAGTGTCATAAAAGTCTTTGAGTTGAATGTAGTTAAACTGACCAAAGAGTGGCTGTACATGACATCACCTTATTCTAACAACCACTACAACCCACCATAGAAAAAAACAGGAAATGAACCAGGAAATGAACAGGAAAGGTGACTCAGAGAACACAGACCTCCACCAAAACCAAGAGTTCATTTTCCTCATTCCATCATGTTATCAACCCAAAAAGAAACCACAAATTCTAACTATGCTTTCATTCTTTTCATCAGTTAATGCATCTGTAATTAACTGTTACCATGGCAACAAAGGTCATAGTTCTTATTGCCTGTAGGTCTTGGTCTAATGGATCTGCTCCCAAACTAAAGTGGATCTCCTCCTTCCTTTATGTTTAAAAATGTAAAAAAAAATAAAATAAAAATGCTTTGACACTGGTGACAGACTGACAGACCCTGATAATTCTTTCAAATATAGAAATGTAATATATATTAATGAAAGACCTTGTGATAAGAAGCTGATTAAAAACTGTTTAATGTACTAAAGGCATAAACACCTGCCAATGTCCAAAAGCATCTACTGATCTAAAATGTTAAATGACTTCAGATCCACTAATGATATGAACATATTTAAATAATTCCGGTGACATGGAGTGTCCATATATTTTAGTGACATCAGGTGTTTTCTGCAATAAAACCCATGTAGTTTGACAAATGGCAACAATTGTATACACTTTTTAAATAATGTGTTGAAAAAGCCAGTTTTGCTTTAATCATCTGATCTAATTAAACTTCAGCTTTAATGAACATTAACGTGTGTGTGTGTGTGTGTGTGTGTTAGTGCATTTTTACGCATTTTGGGTAAAAAAACAAACAAACAAAAAACAGACAGAGACAACAGCCGACCGACAGTGTTTTGATCATGATTAATCGAAATTAATCCAAAGGAACCTTGTGATTTCTTTTGATTAATCACACCCTATTTTTTTTATATTTAAACAGACCATGTCAGCATATCAGTAGCCTCTATATTATATTTACTTTGACCCACTTTACCCGAAATGTAATGTCCTCTATTCTAGGTCACTGATAATCTATAAACCCAGTTTGGTATGATTTCAGTCAATAGTTTTGCTGCTACAGACATGCGAAATATTTCTAATTATGTTAAAAATACAAAGAAAAGATGGCTATTTATGAATTTATTTATTAATGTATTTCCTCTGATATTAGTTTCTGGTACACATAAAAATCCTAAATTTTTCCTTCTGCTCAAAATAAATAAATGAATGAAAGAAAGAATGAAACAATTCAAACAAAAACACAAACCCAACCCAACACAATACCCCATACCTTCCCTTCATGGGGAAGTATAAAAAAAAAAAACATTTAATTTTCACTGAAAACTGCTGAGGACAAAATGATAAATGGTGATGAATTGATTAGGAAAAGTTATATGTAAAGAAAATACATTTGGATGTTTTCACAGAAACAGTTTTTGGTGTTTAAGGTTTTAAAGACCAGAATAATGGACAGATCACTAAATGAAATAAAGGGGCTTTTCAAAGATAAAACTGAATTGTTATTGTCACTGCAGCCTCTACATGCATTATTGACATAGAAAATGATAAACAACTAGTGTGTTGACCTGTGAAGAAAAACGTGTTCACGATGTGGTCGTTTTAATGCTGTTGTGTATTTGTGCATGTAGTACCGCACTTGTCCAGCAGTCACCGCCAAAACACACTGGGTATAGCAACAAGATGGTAAAGCTATTGTTTTCCAAAATTACTAAAATCAATCAAAAATTTGTGCTATCACCTTACAATTTTTGCTAATCTGTTCATTGATCAAAAATGCATAAATATGCCAAACCGCAGCAGTCAATTTTCCATGGATTTTGTGTGAATCCTCAGACACACACACACACGCTTTCCTTTAATACACTTTTCAATAGTATCTGTTAAGTCTTAAATTTAAAAAAAAAAATGCAACTAAAAGTGGGAATCGATACAGCTTCCACTGCCGGAGGATATCACTAAATTTCCGTTGGACACATCAGACCTTCCCAGCTGTGTGTGTCAGTGTTCCCCTCAGGGCCGAGCTCTCAAACAGAGTGGTGCTGTCACGGCCCTGAGCTGATGTGTCTCATCTCCGGGGAGCTGCTTCATCACCTGTGACACACAAAAAAAAAAAAAAAAAAAAAAAAAAAGCAGGCTGAGGTGTTTATGTGGGCACTCCGCTGTATTGTGTCACCATGACATATTATATGGCCAGGTCCTTTTCTGTTCTGTGAGGACACCTAGTCAACACCTGAACCACTTTAGGTGTAACAAGCAGTCCAGGAATATCCACTTACATCATACATTCATGTTTGGAAAATGCAATATAGTATATTTCTCCTAAAGCTGCCAATGCATTCACGTACTGAAATGTTACAATGGATTAAAATGTCTTCAATCAAATAATATAATCAATTTTATTATCTTATTATTTTTTAATTTATTTCCCATTTTTATTTATTTTTTCAAATATTTTTATACATTTCCATTTTTTATTTAATTTTTAGTTAATTAAAATTTTTATTTTTTTTATTTTTACATTTAAAAAAAAAAATAAAAAAATGTTTGCACACACTCGCCAATGGCTACTTTCCCAACAAGTGATCATAACAAACTTGGTGTGCGTGCGCATGGTATACATTTAGTACGTTTTCCAAGTAGGTCAAGTAGTAATGGTTTATATTTCAATACAATGAGTCAAAACAAATGAATAAAAAGAAATGTGATGCAACACATGAATAAAATCCCCGATAAGGTGTAAAAAAAAAAAAAAACAAGAAAGAAATAATATATCACAACAAATTCAATTTGGTATTAATGTATAATATAAACACATTTTTGGAATTTTTAAGTACATTTACCAAAGTAAAATGTACTTAAATGTAATTAATTTAAATAATTGCATGCTACTTTGTGTGGCTGTATATGCTCCTGCCCATAAAAGTTTTATTATTTTATATTTTTTCATATTTATATTTTTTACCTCTTCTCATGGAATGAGTGCGACAATGTCATTTATTCTTGATGGATCAAATGTAACTGGGCCTCTGTATGTAATCATTCAACCTAATCAGAGATCATTACTGATGTGTAGAAATAGGAAAAAAAAAAAAACAGGAATGTGTCTGAAAACAAATCTATTCCAACTTTATAGACATCGGTGTAGTTTGTACTCCACTACATTTGTCACAAAGTATTAGTTTCTTTTCAGATCGCATTCTTTTTCTCCTAATGCAAACTACAAATCTACACATGTTATATTTTTTAATGTTTACAATGTATAGAAAATATTAAGACTTCCATTAACCCATAAACACCCATTTTTATTTTTGTGGTACTTCCCAAACCATTTTTTTTTCTATATTTAACTTTTTAAAAAAAGATAAAATCACCTTTAATTATCCTAATCCTCTGTATTTGCACATATTTAATTCACTGATCATGGATGTTCATAAAAGCTCAGATTAAACTTGAGGATTATTATACCAAAAAAAAAAAAAAAAGTGAGAAAACTGAAGAAATAGTGACATTTTCAGTCAAATATAACCTTAAAACAAGTCCCTTTGATGGCTGTTATTTATCAAACTCCATGAGTTTTACTGGTGAAACAATACTGTAGAAGATGACAGTGTTTCTATGTTCACTACAGAGCCCATGAACGTCCAAATGTGTCATAACCATTAAACAAACTGTATTTTACAACAATTATTTACATATATTGATAGGATTAGTGGGATAACAGGTATTAAATATTTTAGATCAGTAGGGTTTTGGTCATCAGTGGATGTTTGGGTCTTTATGAGATAAAATGGTCTTTTTAGAATTTGGCTAAATAAACTCATTGATTCACTATAAGAGTCTGAAAACAGGCCTGTTTTTTTGAGCTCAGGAAAAGTTTACTTTTTCCATGGTTCTCCAAAAGCATTGAATAATGATGTACTGTTGAATGGTCAAACATTCTGGCAGTAATGCAAATGGACTCTTTGCATAAATGTGATTTATGTCCCAGTAATAGTCTGTGAAATGTAAAAAAAAATGTTTGTAATTGTTCTTCAGTACACTGCAGAAACAGGTGGGAAAAAAATCTACAGACAAATTAAAGCAGCAGAGCTTGAGTCACTGCCAAAACTTCTGGCCTTGACTGTAGATAAAACCACCAACAGCATATTAAGTACCGCAAATGAGCTGTGAATATGAACATACACAGCAGTAAAACACTACCATGAACGCAGCAGTAAAATGAAACCACAACATCATATAATACATTTTTCATATGTTGTAATGTATTGGTCAGACTTACTGTAACTTGCAATGGTTTTGAATGCTCTGGTGCTGAGCTCTTAGTAATTTAACTAGCATGAAACTTAAAATATGCATGATTTATATATATATATATATATATAGTATTTATCTAAACTGATATCTAATATCTAATCT
>JAPTYR010000015.1:15672953-15685603 GCA_029814505.1 Siphamia roseigaster | reverse complement strand
GTTTGACACTAATTAATGTAAAATATTAACTCTTACTAGTGTGAAGCTGACTCTAGAAATGTAACTCTGGGTTCAGTGTAAGTTTTACACTCTGTAGATCGGGACCATATGTTCACTGAGGTAATGTTAAAATGAATGCTTTAAGTGTTATATTAACACTGGTGATTTTATTGTGTAGGGGCACATGTATGGCAGCATCCCTCCTTTATGTGAAGAGTTTTAAGAGCTTAGAAAACTTACAATGCCAACAGTCACAGAGCATCGTGGGAAAATCCCAGTAGCCATATCTCACTAATTCAGAAAAATAGAAGATTTTTAATTATTTTTCTAAAAATTATCTCATTTATTCAGAAAAACAGAGTTTTTAATAAATTTTTGGGTTAAAAAAACTTATTTCACTAATTCAGAAAAACAGAACATTTTTATTTATTTTTGTAAAAATTATCTAATTAATTCAAAAAACAGAGATATTTTATTTTTTCTGGTGAATGCAATATGCTCCCATAGTCAACAGATACACATTTTGGAAATGGACACGTGTTATATGTGCCCATTAACAGTTGTTTATTTGAGAATATTTTCTGCTAACAATTAAGTCAAATGTAGTTTTTACAGGAAGAGTACGTTAACAAAATCAGATTTGTATGTAGAAATTATGTATTTCTACTGTTTTGAGAAAATCAAATGGTAAATTGAAAAACAATGTGGTGCAGTTTGAAATAACAGCCTACTTTTTTAACAAAATAAAAAAGTAATAAGGACATAAATATTTAACAATTTAAGATTTTATACATGTAAAATAACAGGTGTCTGTGGTTCAGTTGGTAGAGCGGGTCATCCAATGTCCAAGTGTCTCTGCTAAACTTTGAAGTCACTGAACCCTAAATTGCTCCCAGTTTCGTCCTGGTGGATTTAAAAAAAAACAACAACACTGTGGGCTCCATACAGGTCTATATAAGGGGCAGACTGTTTATATTCAATGTTAAATCTACATGTTTAAAATGTTAAATTTACATGTTACTCTGTAAATATGTTTATGGTTTGATGTGTTTTTTTTTAACTGGATTATTCTGGCAACCACAGCTGCCAGTTTTTTTTTTCTGTAAAAACAATGAATAGAATAAAATAGAATAGAGTAGAATAGATATAGAATAGAATAAAAAAATAATGTCAGCAAAAAAGTCCATAGAATTCACACCAAAAAGTTATAAAATTGCAGTATTAAAAAGCTGTAAGTGAAAATGCAATACAAAGTTGTTTAATTGAAAATATTTTTGATTAAATCAAGTATAGCTGTAGTTTGTACAGGAAGAGTGTTAATAAAACCTGACTTGTATGTAGAAATTGCAACTTCAAATTGAAAAACAATGTCCTGTCATTTTAATCGCAAGACCAATATTTTAAAATAACAGCCTACTCGCTTTAAAAAATTAATAAATAAAAATGTAACTTTAAAAATTAACAATTAACAGTTTAACATTTTGAGCATGTGTAATAGGCAGATATGCTTTCAGTCATCTGAAGTTATTCGTTGACTGAAAGGTTGGTGGTTCCAATCCTGACTCTCACGGTCCACATGTCAAATTGTCCTTGTAAAACACTGAATGCTAAATTTCTCCTAGTACACCCTGGCTTCATGGAATACTTCGGACACCATGAGTGTGCATAACTACGTTAAGTAAGTCTAAGCAATTTACCATTTTTTACCAGTGTTAAATATAAATGTTAAAAATATTGAATCTACTCCCCCCCCTTGTAAAAACAACAGTTTTTTTTTTAATAGTGTAGTTAAAGGGGGAAAAAAAGAAAATAGAATATAAAAATTGACAGCAATTAAAATAAGAATACCTATGAGTAGAATATAATAAAATAGACACAAAATAAATATCAACAGTATATATACCTGTAAACAAGTCAATGATAACAGTGCATTTATGTTTGACAAGTGGTGAATAAATACTGCAGTGTTATTCAATTCAATCCAAACTGCTTCATTTATCCCCATAGGGCTGTTTGGTTTACAGACTACCAGTCTCTGAATTCAATAAAAACATCCAATATACACACATACACAAACAAACAAAACAAAACCACGCAATAGAAATTCAGGAACCAGAGCAGCATAAGTCCACGTGCATAGATCAGAATAAATACATAAAGTAGAGAGAAGCCCTGACCAAACACCTCAAATCAGGGGAGGAGAAGCTGACACAAGTCGCCACAGAGAAAAACAAATGGGCAGCCTTGACAGAACACAAATGCAGCCTCTTCAACAGAGGCAGTTACTCTAGCATCGGGTCAGGATGTTACCCATGGTCAACCCTGACTGACCGACGCCTACTAAGCACTCCACCCAATTCACCCCCCCTGTCGTTCCTTGTCAGATCAGGCATCGAAATATGGTGTATTTAAACTCATATTAGAGTCAGTAGAATACCAAAATAACCCTCATACATATTAGGAAGTCTCCCTTGGAAAAGCACCAAAAGGAGCCAGACTACCACTCTGTACGAATGAAAAATAATTGTAATAAATAAATATTTTAAAAGCCTGTTGAATGATATTCTGTTGGTGTCTGGAGTTTTTTCTCCATGAACACGACCAAACTAGAGCAGATCTGACAAAAATAAAAAACAAAAAAAAACAGAAAGAAAGAAATACATATTATGGTCACAATGTTTGAGTATCTATTGCACGAACAGAGGATGAGGTGTCAATAATTGCACTAAATTTCTGTTTGGAATCATCCAAAAAAGGTCAGAAGTGTCACAGTTCAGTCTGTGCTATGGATCAATAAACAACTTTCATAAGCTTCAGTGGAGGAAAAAAACAACTCAAAATCTCAACTTTCTTTAACCCCGAAAATGATTCTGACTTCAGAAATTTGTCTTCACTTTTCGTTGCTGTGGTTTTGATGTTAGTTTTTATTCCACTGAAAAACTTGATCTCTACAATGGGGTCTTTTGACAGCATCTTAACTCTTTTCTGGAAACACACTCGTGATAAATATTGACCCTTTTTGTGTATTTTCTTCACTAATACTCATTATAATTCAAGCTGCAGGGATATAAACTCAACTGTCATAAAGGGGGAAATAAGCTCTTTGTACATGTAAACATTTTTTGTTCCTGCTTTCAACTTTCACCCTGTGGTGATTAACTCACTTTCGTGACTGACTCAAGTCATTTGAGGAACTGTGAATTTTGACACTTCCACATTGGCTTCATTCTTCAGTCCGTTGCAGTTTTCACAATGCAGACAAAGTAAGAGTAACAGGAACAACGTGGAAACAGAGCATAAGATGGATTCCATAAAGATGACCCACTCTGCACTAAGGTCATGAAAACAATTTTAATGCAACACAAATGAAAACATAGCTTTAGTGAAATAGAACCCATAAAGTTCTTACATACTGAATCCTATAGCAGACATGTACATATAAAGTATGTGTCCCAGTGTTGCTTCATGAACATAATAGAAAAGTAATAGCAGTCTTGGCCACTCTGGATGTACAAAGTTAAGCATTTTCAGGAATCTTGCAGCTTATTTTGACATCGCTCCACCTAATGTTATCTGTGTGTGTGGTGATGTCAGCATATCAAATGCCTGTATATATGTGTTAAGTCTGAAGTAAACTGAAGCAAAATTGATATTTTTATGAACATTATAAGTAAAATATTTTAAAAAGTCATAACATATTAAGTTTAACCTAATTTTCCCAAAATTTAAATATATTTATTCTGGGTCACTGGTGATCTGTAAACCCAATTTGATATTAACAAACAAAAAAAAAAAACATTTGATAAGGGGCCCGGGTACCGGGGAACCCAAATGCAGAACTCAGAGACAGCGAGTAATCTGAAATATATTTCTTGATGGTTAGAGTGAAGATGAGAACGGACTGGTGCTCTTCTAATGTGGCTGAGGGGATTCTGGTTTGAGATCCATCCGTCTCTAAAAACAGAGACAATGAACAGGTGAGGACAGTGGTAGAGTAAGTGGACCAGAGATGATTATTAGAAAAACTGGAATAATTTACCAGTGGATGGAGCTGGATCAGGACCGGGGAGAAGAAGAGCACCAGATGATTAAAGGGGTCAAGCTAAGGCTGGATCGGGGATAGTCCAGGGACGGGAGACAGGTTGGTCCAGTAATCCGGGCTGAGGTACCGTAAGGCGCTGGCTGAGACTGGGTTGGGGACAGACCAGGTTCGTGAGCCGAGTTGGTCCAGGGATCCGGCCTGGGGTACCAGAAAGGAGTGGTCGATGGCAGGGACAGGTCAGGGTTGTAAGCTGGGTTGGTCCAGTGGTCCGGGCTGAGGTACCGACAGGGGAGAGACGAGGGCAAAACCTGGGACAAGCAGAGTTCTGACACCGAGAAAGCCAGACAGCAAAGGCAAAGTTACATAAGGGCAGAGGAAGAAACACAAGATCCAGAAAAAAACCACACACAAACCAACCCCAGATTACCCAACCACAAAAACCACTCATTAGTCACATCCAGAGCAGACAAACTCACAAAGAAGCAAAGTAAGAAAGGGGTTTAAATTTGGAGAAGACCAGGTGTAGGAGATGAGGGGAACAGGTGCATGTCATAGAGATAATAAGAGGGAGGAGAAATCACCCGTGGCAGGAAGGAAAGTTAGAGAAGTGACACACAGACACAACTTAACAAAATAAAACCCTGGAAACACTAACAATGACAAAAAATGGGAAGACATACAAAAAAAGACAAACACAACAGGACCTAAGACTGACCTTATAATAACATTAGCCCTTGCCTCCCCTTCAGGGAGCAGGGTATTAACATTTTTAGCATTTTAACATGTAAACAGTTTAGGGGCTGACAGGTGAAGAGCTTGGTCCCTGTGGTGCGGGTCGACGGGTTCCAGGTTTGAATTCAGGTGAGATATACATGACTGTATTTTTGTTCTGGCCTGTGTGGCTCTGCTCTGTTTGAGGGACTGATCTGCCTTTTCTGACCTGGTTAGCATGTTCTGCTGCTGCAGTCATGGTAGTGTTGACCTTTTCATAATAAAGTGCTTTACCTTTACCTTACTTTCACCTTTGGACTAAACATCCAGGATGTTGTTTGTTGACCATGGTTTTATCCCATAATTTTAGCCCAGTAAATGGAATACTGCAGTATTGCAAATTGATTTTGAAGCAAGGGGTATTGTCTTTGGTTCTTTTATTATTATTATTATTATTTCATTTATTTTCTTTTTGTCTGTCTGTCCATCTGATTTTCAGCATCTTTATGCAATAACTGTTGGACCAATTACCATGTCATTTTCAGGAAAGGTACAAGGTAGTCCAGAATAGAGCCCATAAAATTTTGTTGAATGTAAGTCAAAGGTCAAGGTCAATGGCGCCAAAATGTGTTTTGGAAATGATAAGAGACAGCGGTGGGGTTTATTGTGTCTGCCTCCACTTGTTTCTTTTTATGAAATCCCCAAATGCAGTTTCAGGGATGTTATGTTTTTGATCCCACCGACGCTGCTGTCGGGTATTCTTTATGTCATAACTTGAAAAATATTGGTTTCAGAAATTCCATGTTTTCCATATGAATAACATGGAGAGGAAGAAGTGATTTAAATTAATGATGTTTTACCATTTCTATATTGCCCACAAAGGGCCGCTCAAAAGTTTAAAATCACTTTTGTTCATATCTTTGGAACCATTTGTCTGATTGACTTCAAATCAAGTACAAATGAAAGGTCATGACCTGGGGATGCCTCACGTCATGACCCCATAACTTTCTGGTTAAGAACTGGGGGTATTCAGGGACATACGCCTAGCTGTTGGTTGCAACAGCATAAGCCTAGTTTTATTTTGCATTGCAGTGGTGCAGATGTGGTTTTCTTCTTGTATTCATGGCATCTATTTTTACTTCAATCTAAATTCAACTGTGTCCAATTGTGTTTTATTCTTACTTTACAGTAAATATATGGCTCCTTCATTGACAATATTTTTCTTCTCATGTGTGTGTGTTCACTTCTTTCTTAATTCTAATAAATACTTTCAGCTGAATCACCACACTGTTTGACTTGTCTCCAGTATTTTAGGCCTATTATAGAATGGAACAGTAGTACATCTGTTGGCTGCCCTGTAAACTGGATCAGGTTACATTTAGTACATTTCAATCTGCATGTGGATACAGATGTCAGAGGCCACCAGACTATTTTAAAACACTTCCTGGCAGTATATCAGAAAAGCTACCACATACACTATTATTACAGATATAAATATACTATATTTACCCCTAATGGGAAATTTACCCATCAGTTCAGGAGCAGCAAAGAAATACAAAAATATACATAATTATCATTTCTATAGGTGGAATTATTGTTTTATTTACTGATTGCAAGAGAAATTATGTTATTTCTTACCTCACTTGTGATTCCATTACATTTTTTTTTGGTCTTGTCTTGTCCAGCATCATAACAGCAGAATAGTACTCTGGCTGCCTTTTGGTGCTGAACAAATTTACTTAGTGATTCCATTCCATTCAATTTTATGTGTTTTGTGGGAAAGATATCCACAGCTCTTGTCAATTAATGATTTATGCAGTTGTCTTATAACTGCATTCCTCTGCAGCTCCTCTGGAAGAGGCTGTTTACCGTTGCACACACCAACACATAAACTTCAAACACCAGCTCCCACGCTCTGAGCCAAGGCGGTGCAGTGAATTCTGCTCAGGGGAAGCATTCCTTTAAGTTAATATGGAGGATTATTAATGTGGGAAGACACTATTCAATTGTTCCCGCTAACATAACTTGTGCTTGTTTTAACCTGATTCTGTACAGAAACAAGCGCAGGTTAATAAATACCAGGGAAATGTCACATCACACTGGCATCATTCCTGCATACATTAAGCTTCTTAAAGGATTACTTCACTGACATGACATGTTTATACACATAAGTATGATCTGTAGTGGTCTAGGGGTTAAATCATCACTGGTTTGCGTCAAATTTCACACTTCTGTAATCTTCATTTTCCCTTCTCTTGACTACTATTAAAAAAAAAAGGTATAAACTCTTCCACATACAAACTAAACAAGTCCGACAGGCGGACAACAGATGCGTCCGTCTATGCCAGTGGTTGTACACCTTTTGTTACTTAACTTTGCCGCCTTGAGGACAATGGAGGGAATTATAATTAAGAAAGGTGTCATGGACCAATTGCCCAATGAGAAGCGCGTCATGGAGGGACGGACGGACAAAGCCTCTTATAGAGATGCGTGCGACGCATCTAAAAACCTCACACAAGCAAAGACTGGCATTCACACAATTGTGCTTTATTGCTGTACAGGTACAGTACTTATAAAACATTGGTAACATAATAATTATGAAATATCACAATCTTTTTTCTTTCCACGAACACATATGTACGCAGGTTAAAATATACTGTATGTCATGTACAAAAGAAAGGTTACAATTTAAAAAAAAAAAAAAAAAAAAACAAAAAACATCAACACTATGAAAGGCAGTGAGATAACCTTGTTTAGGTGCGAAAAAATATGTGTCTCTCTGGACAATCATACATGGACCTCAGACAGTAAAATGGCCATTCTGCATGGGCTGTCGCACCCAAGAGTTGATCTCAGTGCAGAGGATTTACAGATTCCTGACTAACAACAAGGACTGGTAACAATCTGGCTACCAGAGTGTGGTGATTTGATGCGTTTGTGGTAGACAGAGCTAAGTCATCAGGGTTTGAGGGAGGAGACGTGTGGATGGAGGAAGTTATTCACAGTGCAGTGGGAAGCAGGTCTTCACATTAGACAGCATCTTTTAAAATCTTCTCGGCATGAGCATGTCACAAACGGTCAGGACCAACATGTTGTCATGCAAGGTAGAAAGTGGTCAAAAGGACAGTAAAAAAATAGATTCAGTAAGCAGGTCACGATGGATTGATGTGTTTGATATCTTTGTTGTTGTTAGAGAAATTGCTTCATCTCAAGCCCCATTTACACTTATATCAATTGTATCGTATAAGATAAAATCTGAGTATGACTCAGTATACATCATGCGCATATGCATAATTTAGTTGACATGTTACCACATATTTTCATCATCGTCAAATCTGAATATTCTGACTGAAAAGAACAAACGTGAAAAAAAAAAAAAATCATGTTGGAATAATTGTCAACTAGCAAGCAACCGCAATATACCACAAATGGATGTCTTATTAAAACTACAATTTCTATATCATCAAGTGTAATTTACAAAAGAAACAGAGATTGTAGAAGCTACTTTCAGGCACAGCTTCATGTACATTTATTTTAAATGCTACCTGGATTCTGTGAGAATTTAGTTTCAGTGTGGGAAGGCGTTTGATTTTCCTAAGACGATGTGACTAAGTGTAAATGGGATCACAGATGGGCTTAAACTTATATGCAGATGAACAGACTGCACTATAATGGCAGTCTTTAACATAAGTCTCCACTGCAGTAGTACCACTGCAATGCCGCACACAGTGGGATTCATGTGATTCATGGAGAAAATCTGAAACTGTTTGAAAATATGTATTTGTTTTCTTTAAAAAGAGGACTGCATACATAACTTATCAAGACAACTATCACATTAAGCAGTCAGGTACACTCCTTAAATACAGGTGCATGTTTCAATAATAATAAGATACAGGCTTTCCACTGATGAGCACAGGCATTTAAATAAAATTTAAATTTATACATTCAGCCAGTCATTTAAAAAAAAATGAGGCTCAGCTGCTTTGCCGTCTCTGATGTGAATGCCAGAGGTCTCTTATCTAATTCCTCTTCAATGTTTGTGCAACTTCACACATTAACAGCCGCTAAGATTGATCCTTTGATGGTGCTGCTAATTTGTAAAGCCGAATCAATCAGACACATTGTGGGTGATCATCGGGAATGAGAAATCAATTCGAGCTATTGATACTTTGTGGCTCTGACAATTCAGACCGATCGTCAAAGATCAAATGGTTTGTTGAGACGCACCCAGCCCATTACAGAAGTCAACACGACACTACAAAAACATTGTGCAAGAAAACATCCATATATACGATGAGAAGATCTGCCTTGCATCATAGGAACAGAACAACAGGGTCAAGAGTGAAATAACAAATAATATTAAATAGAGTATAAAGAATTTCATAGCCATAGACAATCATCCTGAAAAAAGATATTCACATTTTAAAATAAAACCTCTTCTCTTTACTTCTGTCATTGCATCGAACCCAACACATTCTTACATCTCAGTTTCACCATCATAGACAGTAGTATCTCACCAGTGTGATCTTTCAATTCAATCTCTGTGCTTTTCTGTTATAGTAAAGGTAGAACTTACAACACTGATCACTATTTACAGAGTGGTAACCATGGAAATGCCCGTTGAGCCGGTCTGATCCACTAAGGGAAGAGGGGGAAGGGTTGAAGACCGCATTAGGTCTGTTTGTTGGGGTTAAGTTGGGAAAGAAGATGAATGGACAGAAGGGCAGACGTTGAAGATAATGGGCAGATGTGTGGACACACCCACTGCGGTGGAATCTGTACAATAATTGAGTTCATCTGTGCGTGAGTTCCTGAGCTCTGCACAGTCTCTGTAGCAACACATGAAACTGTCCACGTGTTGATGAGACACAATGAGTTTAGTCATTATTTCAAGTGTAGACTTTTTTTTCCCCTCTTTTCATCTTTTTTTTTTTTGTCTTTTCAACAACAGTCCATAAAATCACCACTGAACTGCAGCAACAGCTCTGATTTGGTCATCTGTGTATTCTTTACACACTGTACATGAGTATATGGGGCTGCTGCATACATCAGCATGTTTCTATAACTATACTGTTAGTTTAGACGTATCTTTCACGAGTTGTGTCACTTTGGCACAAAGTCTCATGTTCACAACATGAACTAAATACCTGTTGGCTGAAGATTTTGTAGATTTTTCTCTGTTAATATAGGGGCACTCCACCAAATTTACTGTTAATTTTTTTTTTAATTAAATGTTTACTGTTTAAATTATGGTTTCTATTGACTCATCACTGTCAGAATACAGTATCTTTGTATTTGGTGCCTACAAAGAAACTCCTGTCTGAGATAGAATATGTATTTGCTTGATATTCAGGGAACACATTATGTATTGCAGTTTACATTGCAGCCTGGTAATAACATATTAATAGTAGGTTAGTTCATCAGTATATAGATAACTTGAAAGACTGCCTGGTATTAATAATGGATACACTTTATCTAGCTAATACCACACTGACATTTATGTAACAGTATAACAAGCAGCTAAAAACAAAGTGTAAATAATGGCGATATTAATTTAAATATAACAAGAATGCTGATGTATTCTCATTTCGGTAATAAAATGAGGACCTGTGAATAATTAAATGGTAATATCCACCTCCTCCAGCTCTTCCAAAGGGACACTGAGGATCCTCAGGCCAACAGAGAGGTATGATCCCTCCAGTGAGTCCTGGGTCTGTCCTGAGGCCTCAGGGTGTTTATGTCAATATTACAAAAAAATAAAAAATTAAATAAATTAAAAAATCACAATATGGTGACATTAATGGGTTAAAAACAGAGGGTATTGTTTTGACAATATTGCCATTCCCAAAAGTTTCAGAAACCACATGTACAGTAAAGTGTTGTCTCAATGGGTGATCACCATATTAAAATGTTGAAATTCAAATGCTGAAATGTCCCATTTCATTTTATTTCAATGTAATACTGTAAATATGTTGTGTTTAATGCATTAACCTGTAGATGATTCTGTGTTCAATAATCAAGGTTACTACATGCTAATAAAGTCCTATATGGTACATTATTACTTGCAAGTAATTTGCCCTTTTGCTATAGTTTCCCTTTTATTACCATTTGATTTTAGCTGCTCATTTCCCTTTCACTCTGGATATTCATTATTGACACCGGGTTTTTCCTGGTATATATTTAGGCAGTTACTGTACATTATGTAATCTAATTACTACATCTTTATAATGAAACTATTACCCTATTATTATAATGTGCTTATCAAGTTGTGATGTAAACTACTACCAATCTCATGTTAAGTTTCATTATGGTACTAACTTGGAACATGCGATTCGTTAGATGCAGGATTTTACGAGACAAAGCTTTAAACATTCTGGAAGCAGGAGTATCACAGCCTCTGCAACCATTACAACTATTCCTTTTAAGTGTGTCTTCAAGCTGTATGGATGTGCAACACTAAATTGCTGGAGTACCCCTTTCAACCAGAGCTGGATCCCCTTTTCAGAATAAAGGTAAGTGCAGAAGTTTGCATTTGGCCAGAGGTGTTTGTTCCTCAAAGGCTGGTGGTAACAATGGAGAAGAGAAGTGCACCTTGGGATATTACTGAGGTTACCTTGACCCTGGATACTTGTCGCCAGGGTTGTGGTAGCACTTAGTGCCCAGGCGTGAGGGGCTAAGTGCTGTGTCCCTGAAAAGGTGAAAAGGTCCCATGTCTAAGCCAATCCACTGGCGCTAAAAACACGAGCTGTCCAAAGGCGCTGTTCAGCTTGTAAACTTCAGAGAGGTCTTAGACTTGGATGGTGCACACACAAGCACTCATGGGAATATCACAGGACAGCACGTCAAGTATAATCAGCACCGCATTTTAGTGTAGAGTTCCTCTGTGCAGCACATGAGAAGCGGTGATACAAACACTAAGGATGGACGCTTAATCATTTGACTGTCATGAAAACGTGGTTACTTTGTTCTTAAAGCCTCCAAAAAAACCGTCTCCTGAATGGATGTCACAGTAGAAGTAACAGGTAATGGTATCTACATTTCCGGTGGGACTGTTTTATTTCATCAGTAAGTATCTACTATCCTCTACTGGGTCAACTTTTCACTCATATTCATAACCTTATCAATGCCAGAAGGGGCTGAAATCTCATTTTTGTAGGTTATGATGGTTGTGGGCTTCCTCTGTCGTTGAGCAGTTGAAGTCAAAGGCAGAAAGGGAGGACCTTCAGCACAGGGACTCGTGAACATGCTTCAGGATTTTGGCTTCTGGCCTGGTCCTTGGACATCCATGTTACTTGGTCCGCAAGAAACAAAAAAATAAAAGTTGAGGAGAATAAGAAGAGGAAAACTCATTGCCATTACAGGTGAATGTACCATACATCCATCTAGAAGGAACGTCTGTCATGGAGAGGCCTTCCTGTTAGTCCAGAGCAGCGTGGGGGGCAGGGGTGAGGACTGAGGTGGACGGTGCTTCCAGTCACCCCGCCCCTCACACTGCGCCCGTCGCCATCGCAGAAGCTCCCTGAGGGCAGCACACTCATCCCCGCTAGACAAACGCAGCTGCTGGAACATCTAGAGCAGATATGAAGGATGAGACAAAAGAGAAGAGAAAGTGAGAAGAAAAAGGCTAAAGAAATTACATTTAAATTTCATTCACTGGAGAAGTCATGTCATCTGGATGGGCCAATAATTGGGTGGAAGCAGATGGAGGGGAGAGCGAGAGGTCACTGTGAATGACAAGCAATGGTTCCATGACAAAGGAAAAACTTTTACAGTATGATTATCAACACATTTCTTTATAAATAAATAAATAAATAAATAAATATAATATACACACACACACACACACACACACACACACACACACACACACACACACACACACACACACACACACACA
>JAPTYR010000015.1:15563594-15576378 GCA_029814505.1 Siphamia roseigaster | reverse complement strand
ATGTGGCTGGGATAGGCTCCATGCGACCCCCGTGACCCTAGTGAGGATGAAGCAGGTTCAGATAATGAGATGAGATATTTTCATCCAATTTAAGATTGGGATTAAGTTTGACAGTTTCACTACCTTTTACTTGGTTATCAGCAAAAGTATTAATAAATAAATATAAGGACCACACCACCTGGCACATACACCCATCACTATCTCTAAGGAGGGTATTTGTGTTCTTGGCAGTCACCATAGCTTCTCCTCTCTCTTGGAAAGGGAAGATGAGGCAACAGTTATTCAGTTGGTAGCGATCTGCAACCTCAGCAAAAGGTGCAATGAAAATAAATCCTACATATTGCATCTTAAGCTCCTCTCCATACTTAGACATTGTAGGTGAGTTAGAATCAACTTCGCCCTGGATGCTAGTGTGTCATGAAACAGAGAGAACAGAAAGAAACAGTGGTCTGTCCTGAGCTACATGGTGGATAACATGGAGAGGACACATTCCCACTGTACACATAATCAGCTTATTCTAAAGTACCAAAAACACTATTCTTATTTTGAACGGGCACCCACTAATGGGGGGGGAAACTGTGCTATTCAGTTCATGCAGTTAGATTGCCCTAAATCTTACACACATGCATCCTGTAAACCCATAAAGAAGCACTGATGTGGCATATTAATCATATGAACCACAAGTTGAATAACAACATCAGACATGTACCACAACTGATGAAAACTTTCAATAGCATATACCATAGGTTTACAGTGCTCCCTGTTGTATTAAAGAAAGTAATATGGATCTAAAATGGGTTTCACTAAAAAGCAATCATGACATCTTTCTTTATAACCTCTGTGGACCCAGGCCTCATTCTGTCAAAATGTTGACAAGTATTTGACAATGCTTTGAAGCAGCTTGATCTATTACGAACACATTTCAAAATATTTCTCAACAGCACATTCTTACCACTCCTGCTTGTGAGTATCCTGTTTTTTTAATTATCAGGAGGAATTACACAGTATACTGTACATAATGTAGTGGCTGGCCATCAATCATATAGGAAACAGGATGTGTTGGATCAGTGTGAAATGGTGACAGCTGACTGATAAATAACAGCTTAATGTCTGGAGACATTACTAGATATCTCAACCGGTGCATTAATTTAAGTACATACATTTCTTAAACCCCAGCTGTCGGGGTACTGTCAGACACAACAACAGGTTTCCAGGGAACATATCCTTAAAAAAATATCAAGTATTTCATAAAATACAGAAAAAATATATAGTTAAGCATGCTTTTTCTCAATACTTCACATCTTCACACTCTAAGATTGACGGACTGAAGGTCATTTGATTAAATGAAAAAAGACTTCTTCTCTAAACAAAGTTGTTGGAGCCTGAGAGTCCATGTCTGGAGGATAGATCTGTGCAGTCTGATCAATAATGGTAGGTGGCTTTGCAGAGGGCTGGTTGTGAATGTGCATGCACACACGTACCACATGTTTTATAATTACACTGCACAATAGTGACAGGAAACCTCAGTCTGTTTACACACAAAAACCATCACAAGCTCATCGGACAGCCGGGGAACAGGGGGAAGCCCACAAGTCACAAGTACAAACAGATTACTATGATATGAACAGGAGAGAAGCAGATCCCCTGAACAATTCCTCAAAGTTACTGATATGTTTTTCCATGGTAGGATTTTATTTATTTATTTATTATTGTTTTTGTTTGGGTTTTTTTTTCTGTCTGTCTGTCTGTCTGTCTGTCTCTCAGCAACATTACGCAAAAACTATTGGACTAATTTCCATGAAATTTTCAGGAAAGGTGAGAGGTGGTCCAGAATAGATCCCATTAAATTTTGGTGAGTTGTTATTCTCATCTCATTATCTGAATCCACTTTATCCTCACTAGGGTCACGGGGGTCACATGGAGTCTATCCCAGCCACATAGGGCAAAGGCGCGGTACACCCTGGACAACTGACCAATTCATCGCAGGGCTGAACATATAGATATAGATAACAACATTCTCACATTCACACCTATGGATAATTTAGATTAACCAATTAACCTATCAGTGCATGTCTTTGGATGGTGGGAGGAAGCCGGAGTACCCGGAGAGAACCCACGCAGACACCGGGAGAACATGCAAGTGAGTTGTTGTTATTATTGTTTCTCATTCATTTTCATGAATAGCAGTCACAATATTTTTTTTCTTGAGAGTTTTGAATAAAGTCAATAACGAGAGGAGCCTGGCACAACAAACCCCGCCCCCTCACAAACGTTTTATCTGATTTGCCCTATCTCTTATCATTGCGAAAACACATTTTTTTTGATGACTGTGACCTTGACCTTTAACCTACATTCACCAAAATTTAATGAGATCTATTCTGGAACACCTAGCACCTATCCTGAAGATTTCATGGAAATTGTTCAAGTACTTTTTGCCTAAAGTTGCTGATGACTGACAGACAAAAAACAAAACAACAAAAATGAACCAAAAATAATACCTCTCTTCCTTTTCGGGGGTTAGACTAAAAAACTAACAGACATTTTTTCAAACCCTGCCATGAATCACAACCACAGTAACTACTAATTATGACAAACATTATGATTTATGACTTTTCCGTTATACAGGGGAGGCATATGTATTAAATATTGATACATGGCCAGAAGAACAACAGCTGCTCCTATTCCGCTTGTATCTTGCTTCAAACAAGTTCAGAGATTGGTTTGGGAAAAGCAATTTAACCAAATGTCAGAATGCAAGTGAGCCAGATGTTTGCATATGAGAAGGAAGTGGAGAAGCAAGATGAGGTGCGGTGTGCCTCCATCTATACGGTTGTGTGTTATAGGGTTTTTTTCTTTTCCCTTAACCCTTTAATAGCTAGATATCCTGCGTTTTCCATTTCTTTTACTATCACATTTCCCATTTTTCCACTACATCCACTGCTTCCTCTTTGTTCCTCCCAGCTCCTGCTTATCTGCTTCATCATATTTCCTACCCGTGCAAACTGATAAGAAAATAAGAAATTGTGTACGCGGGTGTCTAAGTGGGACATATCTGATTACCTTGTGACTTGTCAGCAGACTGAGTTTCGGTGCTATCAATGGATCTAATTCTTGAGTCAACTCACTAAAAACAGACTTTAATTAGGACAAGGGTTCTCCTGATCTCAGTGTTTATCTCCTTCACTCTATTTTCTTGCAAAAGTCTTTATTGTTCCTTTGATTCTTGTGGGGCTAATCTTTCTCTCCCTGTCTTGTACTCTCACAAATTCTTAAAAACACTGATGAGTCACAAAATACCTTTCCATCCGTGTCTTCATTGCTTGTGTTTTTCTACAGTATACACACTAAGAAGAAAAAAAGGTCAAAAATAACAAGGCCATTAGTCACCAGCAAAGACGGGTTTTCATTTGTCACTTGTGTTGCTTCGAAACAGCCAATAGGCTATGTCTTAGTATGTCACAGCAGGATTGAGGATAATAAGGCTTAAATCAGTAAATTGTGCCTTTTCTTTTGCTTTTTTTATACCTAATACACTGTAGTTACAATGCTTTTATTCAAGGAAGTCAGCACTGTATATGTTTTTAAGGCAAGAAATTAGGTTTCTCTCGTGAAGCTTGATAAGTCAGCTCCAATTCTTAGGCTCTTAGTGCCACAAATGAGCTTAATAGGGATGTACCAGTCATACCAGATTTGGCTGTTGAATGTAAACATTCAGCTACCCCATTTCATCATCTAGCAATCACAAAATAAGCTTCAGTTATGAACTTCAAATGTAGCAGAGTCAAAGTGGCAACATGTTTTCTGGTATTGTGGCATCTATCGGATGTTAGGGGTTCCTGCATTCACCTTATGACCTCTGCATTAAGAGATGTACCGTCTCAGCAGAGTCACAGGCCAATGCTACTAAAACTCCAAATGGACTGTTTATGGTGGAGTACACTTCGGAATTGTTCACTGTCAGGGAAGAGATTTAAGTATGTAATCATGGAAAGACTTACGGATTTGTGTTACTTAGGCTATGACTCAGGTTTTACAGATTTGATGAAAAATTGGTGACAAAAGTCATATGCAGCTTTAAATAAGACTCAGTTCACTCAGTTTTTTTTTTCACTTTAAGATTGTGGTGGAGCAAAATAGACGATGGCAGTGCTCCAGAGTCCCTGTCATTAATGGGAAAAACTGCTCATTATTAGGATGTATTCAGTGCAGATCCATTCAAATTGATGCTATTTGAAAGTGTTTGAAAGTGTTTGGACAAACCCTCAAGCCATTAGAGACTGTCACAAGTGTGCTCAACAGTGCATGATACAACAGTGTGAGAAATCCCTTGAATCACTTCTGTTAGGAGTAGATCTGTCCCTCAACTCATTTCACCTCACTCGACAGTTTTGTTTTATCTGGGTCCAGTTTCTGCCTTGAACACTGAAAGGTCACAAGACCTTCCTATGGAGGGGAAGCAGTAGCTTGGTACCAGCTCAGTGACCTGGTGCAGACTGGGCAGTAGGTAGGGCTTAAGGCACAGGTGTAGCAGATCTGATTCATGCCAAGCCAAGGACTTTTGGTTTCAGTGGGGTTGTTCCAATGGCACACCAGCTGCTCCCACAGACCCCAGCTGAACCTCACTGGCATCCATGCAGCAGAGATTAACACAGTGACCTGCAAAGATTGCTCATAGAACTGACAGAGATACATGCAGACAGCTGGTTAAAGCCTGTCAAAGATAAAAGAAAGTTTTTTTTTTCCTGCCAGTGTAGCAGAAATAAAACCAGTGTCTTTCAGAGTAAAGCATGAACATTTCAAGAATGAAATAATTGGCATTTGTGAGTGTCACAAGGAGTCGGACTGCAGGTGACTCTATGATGCAGTCAGTTTGACAAAATCATAAAATGATCAACACAAAAAAATATTTTTCAGCAGTGAATATCAGCATCAAGTCACACCGTTTTTTCCTATATGTCCATTTCTAGAACTTTAAAAGTTGTAAATTACACATAATAGAGATTAGGTCTGGGTGATATATCGATTTTATTGGTTAATTTGAGTTTTTTGTTGCGGATGATTTAAAAAATAAAAAATTCGAGTTTTTTTCTCCTCTTCCTACGGCGCCTGGGAGCTTCTGGAGCACCTCTTTCCCTCCCCACGCTCCCAGAATACTGCCAAGTGCAACCTCCCGAGGATTCACAAGTGATGCACGTTAATATTTCACCCGGCTCTGTTTCGAGCTCCAGGCCGGTTTGGGATCGGAATCTGATGCCAACTCTGGCTCCTAACCCAGCTCGGACATTGGCTCAGGCTTCTACTCTTCATTCCGTGTCTCCCCCCCAGGGAACTTTACATCCTAATATTGCTAATATAACTAGCCTAGCTGTTGCTTCATTTTCTGTATTAGAAGTCAGGTTCTGAAAATGTATGAAACACGCAGGGGGGCACATGCAGAGTGGAAGGGACAAATGACAGATTAGTTTGACAGATTATTGTTCAGTCTTTTCATATTATAGGGGAACTGATGGGGTTTATCCACCTGCTGAAAACTACAGACCCCAGGTATGTGCTACATAGCTGCAGTATTTAGCTGAAGTTGTCTTAACTGCCCCAACAACAGCACTGAGAGAAAAATCAGCAGAGAGCTGAGGGGATGGAGTTTTATTCTGCAACGACAGACCTGTGGTCCAGTAACACCAGATTTTTTTTTTCTGCTTAATTCAAGATTTGTTTTATTAAATTCAAACCAAAAAAATCTGCCAATGGAACAAGTAAAACATATCTTGGTAAGATTTCTTTAAATCAGATTTTTCACATTGATTGTCTATAAATCAGTTCTTATACCTCACTGAAAAGTTCCTCTTTTGGTGATTATGTCTTATTTTAAGTGTGATGAGATATTTGGACTAGAAATTACAAAAATACACTTGGTAAGATTTAGATTTTTGCAGTGCAAAGCGTTTTGTTTTTTTAAACCAAGTAACAGCTGACACTTTAATTCAAAGAAGAAAATGGGCATTACTTTTGTTAAGGTTTTGAAAGCATAACTTGTTTTGAGCTTTCTCTGTCACTTATACTGATTGTTTTCATTAAAAAGTAGGGGGATTAAAAAAATAAATACATCGGGAAAAATTTGGAAATTAATTTTTTGTGAAAAAATTGGAGATTTTATTTTTAGGCCATATTGCCCAGCCCAAATAGAGACCATAAGAACTTACTTTTCCTTGGTGGAATTATTGTTTGCTAAAAACAGCAGATTACTATCTATCATCACATAAGGTACTTTTGTTCTTGAAAGCTCTTTATATCAGGATAAAAGCATCATTCTTCTCAGAAGGGCAGCCAGCATCTAGGACAAATAATTGTTTGTGTGTGCACGAGCCAACATTGCATATTTGGTGACAGCCTTGCTTCCAAATATTTACAATGTACACAGCCAGACACAATACCACACACAACATCCACTCGGGTCAACACGCACCTTCTTTGTCATCATGGCGAATTATGGCGTCCTGTAAGACATCTGCGAGGCTGAAACGGACGTGATGTTTCTTCCTGTGGGTTGGTGGAACTCGCACTTTGATGCCACCCTGCTGCCGCTGAAGACTCTTTTCCCTTTCATAGTACGCCCTTATTTGGTCACAACGCATCCTCCTGACTAGCCGCTGGCGCTGACCAATGGGGAGAGACTCCAGCAGACACTGGTCTATCTCCATGTTTTGGCGAAAGATGTTACATAGCTGGAAACAACCTGTTGAGAGAAAGAAGACATGAGCTCAAGACAGTATCAGACAGATAAATCAGATAAAACAAATGTAATTCATGGATTATTTGAATGCATTCAAGTTTTGATGGCAAGCAAAGAAATTAAAGTTCAGCGATTAGGCTAGCCTAATCGGCCATGCTCTGACATTGATCAATTTTCATGTGATCGCCATAACCAGTGACTAAAATTGACAGATTTTGAGTCCAGGTGAAACTCCTGTTGTGCTGCATAACCAGACCCGGGGCTGTTTCCAGACACATATGAGACAGATATGAGGTAGCGATCAAGAATGTGAAGGCAGCACATGTAGCTGACAGAGACAGCGAAAGTTGGGGTGGGATTACATGGGGTATTGTTCAATGCTGTACATACCTCATGCTGAGTTTGTGTACTTTACCATACAATTGTAGAGAGTGAAACTTAAGACACTTTATTAATTCCTCCAAGTCTCCTGCTGTCGTGCACCTCATTTCCTTTTTCCCTACCTTCAGAAACTTTCATTTGAGGGAGTAGGACTTTGCTTAAGGTGGCATTGCCCCTCTTGCCTGTGGGTACCACTTTTGTGGAATTATTTGACCCAACCCATACATCAAGTGACATTCTTTTTACCCACCACAACACAACCCGCAGGTCAGGTAACCTGCTGATCCACGCTAACCCCTCGTTGCATCTAGTCCTACTCACACTGTTGTATGGATGTGTATGAAAGTTTTGTGGTGGTCAGAGGGGACATAGGCACAAAATGGCAGCCACGCTTGTCAGTCTGCCACAGGGCAGCTGTGGCTACATATGTAGTTTATCACCACCAGAGTGAGAATGTGAGAGCAAATGAATAATGGACCCACCGTAAGTGCTTTGAGTATGTGGTCATAGAAAACAGCTATATAAATCTAATCCATTATTATTAATTAATTATAGTAGTAGTATTAGTATTACTACCACCACCATCCCCTGTGAACTACCACCTTATCATGGTGGAGGGGTTTGAGTGCCCAGATGATCCTAGGAGTTCCGTCTGTAGCTCCTGGGTAATGGGTGAGACCAAGAGCAGTTCAGAAGCCCTTACGACAGAATTCACAATAACGTCACCCAACAGAATTCACGTCGTTACGTTGCCATGGTGCAGCCGGGGCCCAACCCTGGAGCCAGGCCCAGGGTTGGGGCTTATTTGCGAGTGCCTGGTGGCCAGGCCTTTACCCACGTGGGCCTGGCCAGGCTCAGCCCAAAGTGGCAACGTGGGTTCACCGAGGGATGAACCCACCACTCGCTGAGGGAACTGTTTGGGCCAGGTGCAGTGTTGATTGGGTGGCAGTCAAAGGCAAGGGCCTTGACAACCTGATCCCTGAATGCAGTGTCTAGCTCTTGAGACATGGAATGTCACCTCACTGGGGGGTAAGGAGCCGGAGCTTGTGAGGGAGGCTGAGCGATACCATCTTGAAAAAAATCGGGCTCGTCTCCACACACAGCATGGGCTCTAGAACCCAACCCCTTGAGAGGGGCTGATGAGGGCTTGCTCATAGCCCCTGAGCCTAGCCACCATGTGTTGGAGTTCACCCCGGTGAACGAGAGGGTCGCGTCCCTGCGCCTTCAGGTCGGGGACAGGTGCCTCACTGTTGCTCAGGCCTATGGGCCAAACAGCAGTGCAAAGTCTTAACCCTGCTCCGACTGGGGACCCTGTTGTTCTCCTGGGTGACTTCAGTGCCCACATGGGCAGTGACAGTGAGACCTAGAAAGGGGTGGTGGGGAAGAACGGCCTCCCCGATCTGAACCCAAGCGGTGTTTTGTTGTTGGACTTCTGTGCTAGTCAGTTTGTCCATAACAAAGACCATGTTTGAACACAAGGCTGTTCATAAGTGCATTTGGCACCGGGACAGTCTAGGCTGGAGGTCGATGATCGACTTTGTAGTTGTGTTATCGGACCTCCGGCCATGTGTTTTAGACACATGAGCTGTCCACTGATCACCCCCGGTGGTGAGTTGGATCTGCTGGCCGATGAGGAATCCAGACAGACTTGGCAGGCCCAAACACATAGTCAGGGTTTGTTGGGAATGTCTGGCAGAGCCCGAGGTCAGCTAGGTTTTCAACTCCCACCTCCGGGAGAGCTTCTCTCAGATCCCAGGGGGCTGGGGATCTTGAGTCCAAGTGGACCATGTTCTCTGCCTTCATTGTTGAAGCAGCTGCTCGTAGCTGTGACCACAGGGTCTCTGGTGCCTGTCATGGCGGCAATCCCCAAACCCGGTGTTGGACAGTGGAAGTAAGGGCTGTTGTCAAGCTAAAGGAGTCTTATTGAGCCTTGTTGGCTCACGGGACTCCTGAGGCACCGGATGGGTACCAGCAGGCCAAGTGTGCTGCAGTCTGAATGGTTGCAAAAACTCAGGTCTGGGAGGAGTTTGGGGAGGCCATGGGGGAGGACTACCGGTCACCCTCGAGGAAATTCTGGCAAACTGTTCAGTTTGCCAGAGGAGGGGAAATCAGCTTGACACAAACACCGTTTACATTGGAAATGGGGAGCTGTTGACCTCAACTGGGGATGTTGTCAGGTGGTAGACGGAATACATCAAGGTTCTCCTCAATCCTGCTGTCTCGCCTTCCATGGAGGGAGCAGAGGCTGAGGTTTCAGAGATGGATTCGTTCATCACCGAAGCTGAAGTCACCAGGGTGGTTCGGAAGCTCCTTGGTGGCAGGACTCCCGGGGTTGATGAGATTTTCCCTGAGTACCTTAAGTCTCTGGATGTGCAGGGACTGTAGTGGTTGACACGTCTCTGTAACATTGGGTGGGGGGGGTTGTCCAGCTGATAGTTGAACCTCGAAAACCAGGAGGAACAATGCGGTTTTTGTCCTGGTTGTGGAACACTGGACGAGCTCCACCCTCTCTGTCGGGTGCTCGGGGGTTCATGGGAGTTTGCCCAACCACTCCGCATGTGTGTTTTATGGATTTGGAGAAGGCATTTGACCGTGTCCTTCGTGGTGTCCTTTGGTGGGGGTGCTTTGGGAGTATGGGGTCTGGGGCCCTCTGTTAAAGTCAGTCCGGTCCCTGTATGACCGAAGTAGAAGTCTGGTTCGCATTGCCAGCAGTAAGTTGGACCTGTTCTAGGTGAATCTTGGACTCCAGCAGGGCTGCCCTTTGTCACCAGTTCTGTTCATAATTTTTACAGACAGAATTTTTTGGTGCAGTCAGGGGCTGGAGGGGGTCCGGTTTGGAGGCCGCAGGATTTCATCTCTGCTTTTTGCAGACAATGTTGTCCTGTTGGCCTCATTGAACACAGACCTTCAGCATGCACTGGGGTGGTTTGCAGCCGAATGTGATGCAAGCGAGATGAGGATCAGCACCTTCAAATCCGAGGTCATGGTTCTTGACTGGAAAAAGGTGGGGTGCCATTTTTGGGTCGGTGGCGAATTTTTGCCCCAGGTGGAGGTGTGTTTAAGTATCTCGCGGTCTTGTTTATGACTGAGGGGAGGACGGAGTGGGAGATTGAGAGGTGGATTGGTTCTGTGTCACCAGTGATGCAGATGCTGTATCAGTTTGTCATGGTGAAGAAGGAGCTGAGCCAAAAGGCTCTCAATTTACCTGTCAATCTACATTCCTACTCTCACCTATGGTCATGAGCTTTGGGTCATGACCATGACCATGACAGGTCCTAGATACAGGCGGCCAAAATTAGTTTCCTCCACAGGGTGGCTGGGCTAACCCTTGGGGGTAGAGTAAGGAGCTCAGTCACCAGAGAGGAACTTGGCATACAGCTGCTGCTCCTCCACATCAAGAGGAGTCAGCTGAGGACACTTGGGCATCTGTTTCAGATGCCTCCTGGGCACCTCCCTGGGGAGGTGTTCTGGGCATGTTCCGCCGGGAGGGGGCCTCAGGGAAGACTATGTCTCTTGGCAGGTCTGGGAATGCCTCGAGGTCCCCCTGGAGGAGCGTGAGGGGGTGTCTGCGGAAAAGGGAAATCTGGGCATCGTTGCTTAGACTGTTGCCGCTGTGACCTGGGCAGTCGATGGATGGATGGATGGACATTATTATTGTCTTGTGTGTCTTGTTTGGAAAAAATGAGATCAGAATCAGTCAAAATTGGTAGGCTATCAGCCATCCAAGCACCCTGCAAATCGAAAATTGGGATAAACCAAAAAATTTTAATTGGTGTCAGTCTAAAAAAATCCCCACTTTAATACAGTTAATTACTGAGCTCATTACCTGTAATGAGCTCAGATGAAAAAACACACAGATGTTATCAGTATCAGTTATCAGTATCACTTCAAGTCATCTGCATTTCTGTTATGTGAGTCAGTGTGTATATAGTTTGCCCAGATGGTGTGTGGGCATTCATTTAGGATATTTACTGTAAAATATATTTGTTTGGTTGTTTGGCCCCTGAGGTGAGCAGAGAAATACATCACAGCATCTGTGTGTTGTATCTCCTGCTCCAAAACTGTGTAGTGATTCTCATGACTCGGCATAATACCCGTCCCCCTTGGCACCCTCCACAGAACTTAGCCCAACAGATCTCATCACATGGCGACAACTGTTAACTGTTTAGGTCTACTTGAATAGACAGAGTACAGTTTCTATGCTACAACAAACTCCAAATAAGATTAATGGAATACACGCTGGTACAAATCAAAAGACATGCAAACTTTATCCAGTAAGTAAGAATCAATGGTACTTTTAATATCTTTAGTGAGGAAGATCTTATATAACACACACAAATTTAGAGCACGGCCAGTCCAGATGACAAGATTTGCAGAGAGAGTTTTTATTTGGATTCATCTTTATGACTCACCAACTCATTTCTCTTTGGCCCTGACGTCTATATGTGTCATGACTTTGTCTTCCAAATTATGAGCTCTCCGTGGAACACTGTCCAACATTATTCTGTTGGACAGTGATTCTACTGTATGTCTCTGTGAACTGTGCTACTTGTTGTACCCATGTTACACTCCTTTACACTTTGTCATCTTTATTTTCTGCATATGTACAAACTGAAAACTCTTTAAACATTACTCGTGACCATGAAATCAGCAACATGCAAATCACTTTCAACAGCCTTTTAACAGACATGAGATGACTGTTGTTACGTTGTGTCTAGTCTATATAAAGAATTGCTGGATCTCTTCTTATGTGTGTTTAGACCAGATCCTTATCAGGCTGAAACAAAACAGTCCATGAAGATTTATATAGCTCCACTGTTTCTATGTGCGACTTTTGCTTATTCGATAAACATCTACAAATATAAACACCTGCCCCCTTCAACCTTCTTTTCCACACCCAGACACACATATACAAACACATACATATACACACCTCCAGCACAATTCACCAAGACCATCTGCTCTGTTAGGCATTTTATAAAGCTTCTTTTGTGCTCGGGTTCCAGACATGGGGGGCTCATTATTATAGGGTTCAGGGCAGGTGTCAGCTCCCACTGTATTTTAGTTTAAGAACTCAACAGACACAATGACAAACACATAAATTAGGATTAGTGTTTTGCAGGTCTATGTTTCTGCCAACTAGACCAAGCTACAGTTTACATTCATATCTGTCCAAAACTGAGTCAAATCCCTTGTATGTATGTGCTTAAACTTCACTGTATAGTAGCAAAAAAAAAATAAAAATGCATTCACATACAAACGCCATCTCTTTACAGACCACAGTCCTTCCCATCCCTTTATTTCCTTCTCCCCCCACCATAAGTCTTCTTTTCAGCCCTAATGATATGCAATTTGCAGCAGTTGTGGTGAGTATTCAGTCTGTGTCCACAAAGTGGGTTCAATGGGCTGTTGCTCTCATGTATAAATATTAGGCTTGCTAAATGATAAAAAATTTTAATCAGATTAATTCCATGGTTGCTTTGGATTAATTCTGATTAATCATGATTAAAACACTTTGTTAGTCAACTGTTTCATCTCATTTTTTTGTACTCGAATTTCCCACAATACACAAAAAAATATACTAAGAAACAAAAGAGACACACACATATATATATAGACAAAAAAAAAAAACCATACTAAAATCCACTACAACTTAACAAAAGATAAATAACC
>JAPTYR010000015.1:15017150-15028092 GCA_029814505.1 Siphamia roseigaster | reverse complement strand
TTATTCTTTTTTTGACTGCAGAACTGCTGAAGTCTCAGGCATTAAAGGGTTAACACAACTGGATTTCTCCCCAGTATTCCAATGTCTTCATGTATGTACACCTCGTAATCTGATTTATTTCATTCATTTACATCTGTGCATGTGTTAGAAAAAAAAAACAAAGAAAAAAACAAAGAAAGAAATCATAGAAAACAAATGTGACATAGGCCTAGCCAAACAAGAGCAGAAGACAACAAGTGGTGCCAGGCACAACAAACCTTACCCCCTCGCAAATGTTTTGCCTGATTTGCCCTCTCATCCGTGCAAAAACACATTTTTGGTGACCTTTGACCAACGTCCACCAAAATGTAATGGGATCTATTCTGGACCACCTCGCACCTTTCCTGAAAATTTAATGGAAATTGGTCCGGTAGTTTTTGTATAAAGTTACAGACATAGACAAAAAAAATTAACCAAAACCAAAACTCCCCTTTCGAGGGTCGGAGTAATAATAGGACATTTGAGTCGACCATCACGATCAACAAACGTACTTCAAAAGAAACCTGATGAGAAACTGAAAAGTCTAAATCAGGGTTTTTGGATTGCTGCATCTTAATTGCATGTAAAGACATCTGGTCCAGTTATTACATTTACATGATTACTCCCAGTTATTGTTTTTTTATGCTCATGTAAATGGAGTCATTGTAGGCAACGGTGGGGTCCGATAAAGAGAAAATCAACATGAAAAATTCAATTTGCACACATCATTCATCACGTGAGCACACATTTAAAAAGACTACCTGCACTGTTAGCAAGAAATCACTCTTTATTTGTAATTTACCTACATCAGTATGGACTTCCACAAGTTGTAAAGAACATAGTGTTAGTAATGTATACATTAAATGAAGCATTGTGATTTTATATGGCTTCTTGTTTTTAAAAAAAAATGCGTCAACATTTTGGGTGATGCATACAATGGTAAAGATTTGTCCATGTGTTACTATGGGAACCTGTCCACGTGTTAACATAGTGTTACATCAATTAAAAATAGAGACTTTTCAATATTTTACACAAAATTTATTTTCAGCATACTATCGAAAAGTGTTTGTCAATGCTCAATATCAATTTCTGTCGAGAATCGTTTTGAATGTTTTCATAAACCTTAAAAAATGGATGTCAGTTTTCAACTCCACGTGTTACCAAGCAGGAATTTGACATTTTTCCACCTAAAATCTTATTATACATAATTTTAAAGTGCTTATAAATACCTACTCAAATATGTATAATACATGTGTATATGTTACTCTGCTTACACGACAGAGACCAAATGTGTCCACATGTTACCGCTTGACTAGACCCACTTGTTCCATGTCTGTATGCGTTTGTGAAAGGTTAGTGAAGAAAAGAATGTTGTAATGTTTTGTCCCAAATAAAAACTTTTGTTAGCAGAGAAACTGATGTAAAGTACATTTTTCCAGATAGGATTCTATTCGAAGGATTCTTGAAATACATTCAAGATAGAGGTCATGTTGCTTTTTCCTCCTGGAGTTGGTTGTTCTTCTTTCAGACCACTATTAATTTTCTTTTGAATAATTACATAATATGATGGAAAAGTAAATTTTTACACAGTTGACCTGGAGTTAAAATAGAGAAAGAAGACTGTGTGTGTGATTTTGTGTGTAGGTTTTTTTTTTTAATGTGGAACTGTTACTTAATCATAGAAAAGCTGAAAAAAAGCAAAACAAAAAAACTGCTATTGCTCATCAACTCACACATTTACAGTTGAATTCAGTGGCTGCTCTGTGTCTTCGTCTGAGGGGAAAACCCTTCAACACCTCTATGTGCCTCTTTGCCAGATTTAATGCAACAATGAAACCTGAAACTGCAGCTTATTTATTAAAAAAGCGTGTCCGAGTCCCCCTCGCATGACACAAACGCCACAAATCATTAAAGGTTAACAATAAAACAACACCCACGTCCCATACTGTGAAGATAGTAAATCCAAAAAGTCACACGAATTGAGGGTTTCAGAAGCTGTAGATAGCCAGCACCTTAAGTAAATGTCAGGGTTTTTGGGTTTTTTTGGTTAATCATAACAGAGTTGCCGTGGGATATAATTATTTACTCCACAATTTTTTTTAAATTTTATCCACATTTTCACTCCAAAAGACTGTGTATTAATGCCAGGAGAAACAACTAAGCTGTTTCATTCTTAAAATCCTTTAAATATAAAGGTTATGATGTTATTATTATTATTAATATTATTATAACAGCATCAGTGATCCTCAAATAATGACAATATACAGAGATTTTAGGTCAAACAGCATTATCAAAACTGAAACCAAACATATACCATGTATTTCCTGATGTGGAATGAAATATTTCTTCATATATCTTAGAGATTATCTTAGTACATGGAGATTTTGATACAGACAGGAGAATTTTCAGAATTATTTTTTTCCCTTTACCTATGATTAATCTCAAATTCTGGTTGAAATAATTTCTAACTTGAATATATCTATAGAAATCCTTTAGTTCATGATTGTATGATTTCTTTAAAAATCCAAAACTGTGAAAGATCCCGTCCTTAGTAGTAGTAGTTTGTTAGACCTTTAGCAGCCCGTATTTTAAATCTACCATCAGACTTATTTGGAATAAATTCAGTGTCATAAGCACACCATTGTAGTAATTTAATTGAATAATTTAAATTACAAATTTTGACAGTTTCCTGCCAGGTACTTAGTAGTATATTTACATATGCTCAGCTGTTTATTTAAAAGTTCATTGTCCGCAATTATAGCTTCAATAGATATCCCATTAAATAGCACATTTTCAGCCTCTTTCCAACCTGCAGAATAGGCTGGGATACATAAACAGATCAATGGCCTCAACTGTGCTGCTAAGTAATATACACTTAAGGAGGGGAGACCTATACCCCACTCTCTTTACTTAGTTGTAAGGTCTTAAACCTGATCCTAATTATTTTTTCCCTGCCACAAATACCTGGATATCTACACATCCCACTCTATGAATTGTTTGGTTGGTATTCACACTGGGAGACTTTGGAAAAGATAAAGCAGTCTTGGCAGTATGTTCATTTTAATGGACTGATAGCCATCGTTCCCCCCATCTTTACAAAACTTATAAAAATGAAATTCGTTTTTTGGTAGGTATTTCAATAACTTTTTAGAGGGTGCAATTGGGAGCTCCCTGATTAAGGTGCCATCTTGCCTGTGTCCTACCTGCAAATCCAGATCTGATTTTTTTTTCTTTTTTTTCATGTGAAAGAGGTTATGATTAAATGTGTGCTGATTCATAATGATAGAAGGTATACAAGACTTCAAATTTAGCTTTTAACAATATTTTTTGTTTCCCTAGCACTAAATACTATGACTAAATGATGACATAACTAAAATGAGTAAAGAGAAAATGATATAGTTGTTAGTTATCAGCCAAACTACCAACGTCTGGATTTGAGGTGGTGCATGTCTGAGTTGTAATAACAGTTAATGCAGATTTTTGATGATCACTGACTTGTAATCAGCTTTTCATGCACTTCTAAAAACCCCCATTTTTTTTCCTCGGAATTTTTGCATTCGTAGTTTCTACTTTAAAGGGGTGGGGGATCACATCACATGAAAACAACCCTTCTTGAAGCCATGACCAGATCACAATTTCTGATTAATTCACTGAACTCTTTCATGGAAAAACCACATCAGTATTGAAGAACGTATTGTACTTTCTCACTTTATCTAACATCTACCCCCAACCCTTTATGGCCAACTCAGATCTCATCTGACAAGTATGTTTTCTACCCTGATGCAACATATCTGTTCAACAAAACTGAGTATGTCTATCTCTGTCTTTTTTCCGTTTACCACAGGTCCGCCACAAACACTGTGGTTACCAGTATTCAATATGTGTATGTTTCCGCTTGCAGTTATTTCCTGTTAAATTACTTAGAAAACATTAGGGAACGATGTAATAGGTTAAACATTGCAGCAACAAGCTATACAAAAAAGAAACCAACATTCTTAAATCTTGGCAAAAGTCTGCCATAAGTTACTTCAATAAATTTCCTAAAACAAAAGTCTGGCTGTTGGAAATAAAGCTAATACATGAGCAAGTTCTGCAAACAACAAAAGCAGTTATTTAAGATAAACTTACGGGTTTGGCCAGTGCTCTCATTCTTAAAATACAGAATATAACCCATTTTACACAGCAAAACCAAACCGTAACAATTCACTAACAGTACCCTGTGGACCACCATCAGCAAATCCGATGGCTTTGTGGCTGTTACCACAAATACAGTCACAGATTCTCAGATACATTCAAGATTTTTCTTAACATTTCTTATCAAACAAATCTTACACTGCAAACACAGGCCATTATATTTTGTCAACTTCAATTTGAGTTGGTGCTTAAATACCAAGAATTTAACTCTTGCCACAATTTTACAGTAGCCTCTCATTCCAAACAGTATAAAATAATGACTGCCGAGTGCTGCTCATTGCATTGTGGTATTAATTTTTGTTATGTTCATCTTAATTTTTGCTAATTATGGTCATAATGTACAGATAGGGATTGGAGCTACTTTGAGGACACATTGAAAGTCACCAATTTGCACCTTCAAGGTCAAAATAACATTTAATGGCAATGCTGGAGTTAAGAATAAACAGTTATAAATCAGATTCTGTTCATATTAAACCAGAGAACTTTGTTCATTATTATTTTATGATCTTCATCATTTACTGTTTGAACACCAGTCATTATGATAGCTGACACATTAAAGGGGTCATATTTTGCTAAACTTACTTTTGTTAGTCTTTGGTTTATTTATTTGGACCCTAATAGTTCAAAAAGTTGGAATTTGAACCCTCCAGTAGCTGCAAAGCTATCTTTATATTAATTTTGGCAAAAATCGAGTAGATTGCTACAACCCGTTTCAATTCCAATTTAATTTGTTACATTTTATAACTAGTTACGTGATGACATTTGCATAAGGTCAAAACTTTCAATGAACATTTCTCCAAATACCCCATAATGGCTTGTCAGCAGCAGCGGTTGTAGTCCATACTGATAATATGTCCAAACTTTAAGCTGATTACCTAAAATGATTATTATTGATTATATTAATGAACATAAGTGGCTGAACAGGACAGAAAGCACAGCCAACAACCCGAAGGGGGTGAGGCTTAAAGTGGCTCATGTGAATTTAAAGGGCCAGCACTCAAAGCTACCTTTCTGGTGTCATTATTCAGAAATAGGTTTGAAGATAGACCTGTGGAGTTGAATTAATGAAGAATTCAGACCCAAGCATAGCATTTAAAATTTATGTAGACAACAGGGAAATGTTTTAAAATACATAATTCAACTTAAAAATACAAAATATCACTCTTTTAAGTGACTGCAGCAAGACCATTCACAGTGTGAGTACTCACCAGGACCAGTGGCAGAGGTCTCTTCTTCAGGCAGATGAAACCAGCACAGTACAGAAAACCCCAAACAACCAGAATAAGGATCACAATCAAGCACAACCCAGCTGCGATGGAGGGTTCTGTAGTGTGGAAGGAGTTACAAACATGTTATCGATCTGAACTGGTTATATTAATTAATTTTAAAAACTAAATACTACACTGTGTGCTCCTGTTTACCTACACAGAGCATATTATATTGGCTCCAAGTAACCTAGTGTTGGCTTGAATATAAGGTATCAACAAAGTATAAAATTGTATAGAATAGAATAGATTAAGGCTTTTGTGTAAGTCAAATCAAATTTGTCAAATCAAATTCTATTTATATAGAGCCAAATCATAACACAAGTTTCCTCATGACACTTCAGACACAAAGCTGGTCGAAACCAGATTTTTATTTACAGAAACCCAACAAAATCCTGCGGGAGCAAACACTTGTGATGGTGACAGTGGCGAGGAAAAACTTCCTTTAAACAGACAGAAACCTCAAACAGACCCTGACTTCTGAAGGATGACCATTTGGCCAGCTGGGATAGAAGAGAAAGGGTAAAGGAGGAAAAAAAGAGAGAGAGAAAGAGAGACTGGGGATTGGGGGGCATGTACCAGATACTGTACATACAAATGTTTTCAATCAGTGACATTTAATTTAAGTGGATAACTGTTTGTTTTACTCCTGAATTGCTAAATGTCTTTCCACTCTTTCTTAAGAGAATGTGTTCCAGTGGGATGGTAGTGTCAGTGCATACCATCAGTATCATAATACTGCAATACCTGTTTAGTAAAAAGGTAAAAAGTACTAACTCTTGTTAGTACTTTTGCCTAACGGTCTGCATACATTTTAACATAAATGTACTGCTTTTAAAACCATGGTAAATAAGGAGCAAAAATAATATACATATAAAATGTGGACAAAAATCCTCGTTGAGTTGTACCTTTATTTAAGGGGCCGGGGAAGAAAACACACTTAGGTTGGCTGAAGTTGAAGGTTCTTGGCACATCAGTGTGCAAACAGCCTGAAATCCTGATTGAGATGCAGTACTCTCTTCCTGCAGGCAGCTCCTTCAAAACCTCTTGTTTCAGAGAAATTATCTCCCTTAACTGTGCATACAAACAGAGAGAACAGAGTGAAACAACACAAATAATACAACTCTGAATCATAAAACAGGCATGTTATTGGCTAAGAATAAGAAAGGAGAATGTTGTGTTCAGTAAAACAAGGTTTTGACGACGCTATGGCTTAATGATTACAATACTGACTGGACTAAGAAATCGCATTGTAATCATAAAGACCACGAGGTGTTTGCTACTTTACTTTAACATTCAGGTTATGTCATTATTTGTACAACTACCTTTAGTAAATGGAAGACGATATTACAATTTAGTATTTAAATGCACTAACAAAAAGCCTCTCCACAGGAGTATCGAACAATTAGTCAGGCCAAGCGAGTGTCTGAAGACCAGATTTGAGGTCATTTAGTATAACTTAATGCCACTATCACACACTGATGGAGCTGGGTGATATAACCAAAAACTGAAATCTAGATTTTTCTTTTCCAATGTAATACATGATTTGCGATCAAATCAATTGTAATCAGGATAACTGAACCGATAACAAAGGTTCTCTTTACTCACATTACATGTCTAATATGACTGAAGAACCACATTCATAAATAAAACGTAGGAAGCAAATTTTTTGCTGTTCAAGAAAGCTCTTCAGAGGAATGATCCTCATTTGTGATTTTTCGTGATTTTCAGGAAGTAAAATCTTGATTATTCAGATTAATTCAACATATTGGCTATTGAATTATTGGAATTTTTTAATGCAATTCAAACAGTAAATGTAATAAATTACTCTAAAAGGGAAATAGCCTTCTTCAGTGTTTTACTTGACAGTTTGGCGCAACATATAATCACCTGCACTGGACTTTTTAAAATCTACAGTTGTGTTAGTATGAAAGACAACACTAGCATACACTACCCGAGGTTCGTCTGCATTGGTGCTCTTGATCCTGAGTTTGTATTTGAATGTGTCATAGATGGCCCTCAAGCGCTCCATGGGAGGGTCCAAGTTCAAACACAAATCTAGGCCACAGTAGGTGACAGTGAGCAGCGGGGGGTCTAGATGAGCTGATGGACATGAAGTACATTAATTACAAAAGCATTAATAGAAGAATAGTTGAAATGGTATGTGGTTTACAAAAAACAGCTGATATACAGACAGAGTTGAACTCAGCGACATGTCATGTTCCTTTAAATCAACATCTTCAACTTCTCTTACTGTCTCTGATGGGAAGAAATCCATTGGAATTAACTGCCTTTGAAGACTGTTTACCCAGCACTGCTACAACCCTGGTAAAGTAGGACTCTTTTGGGTTAGACAGGGCCATTGTCAGGTTGCAGACCAGTGGGTGCTGCACATGCTCACAGCCCACAACTGGTTTCCAGGAGGTTTCCCTGCAAGAAAACAGAGGATGGGGATTTAATGAATTATCACTTAAAAACCACTCTATTGTGAATGTATCACAATTTCTTTTAAACAAAGAAGTTGAAAAATAATCACCTCCCTTTCTCATATAAAAATATCTTCAGAAAATGCAATTTCTAAAGTGGAACTGTCACTGAAAACAGATGTTTCCTGTTCTCTGAGTGTGTGTTTCAGTGTCTGAACAGTGAACAACTGGAAAAGTCTCATACTAGATACTAGAAACCAAACAAAAACAAAGTTACTTCATAGAACATCTGAACATTTTAAGACTCATTTACATGTAAAAGGAATGCAAACATCTTGTAGAGTGCTCTGACCCTAAACTCCACATATTGTTTAAAAGTCATGTCTAGTATTTCTCCTGTGCATCTGAAATTCTGGAATACTAAAAGCCAAGATATCTCCCAGAAAGAAAATTTTCATATGAACTCTGACAACAGAAATACTGAGATTCAGTGGTGTGCTGCTAACCGAAGACGCATTTCCCAGAATACTTACTTAAGCCAATGCCCCACAGTCCTAATGCCTTGCTAAAGGCTCATCTAAAATAACGGTCCTTCCCTATTGGTAAGTAAATCCCAGAAATCTTTCCACCCACCAAAATCTTCCTAACAAAAAGAACATTTACTCTGAGGTCAGTTTTTATATGAACTATAACCAGGACTGATGTGTGTAATTAGAATTATGTCATACAATTCAATAAAATATGCTTCAGAGGTTAACAACATTTTATTGGGTACTTTTTGTGCAATCCTACTAAAAGAAAAACACTTGTGGGTGAAATTACAAGTTACTTAACGGAGCTAAAGTCAAATCTGTCCAGATGGAATTGTATAAACATCTAAGTGGTAGGAGGTCATCTGTCATACAGTTTCTTAACTTTATTTAGATTCTGCTGTTCTAGTGTCCTCTCTCCCAAAAGATTTATCTGAATATTTATAATTAAGCTGCAGTATGTAACCCACAAAGACCTAAACAGTCACATTCTACCAAATCCATCTACTAATGTGAACTGTTTGACACCTGTTCATTAATTAATCCTATCAATCCATGTAAATAATTGGTGTAAAATCTTTTCATGGTCATTAGATATGATCCATTTGGACATTCAGAGGCTCCGTTGTTAATATTGAAACACCATCTTCTAAAACATTGATTCATCAGTAAAACCAATTGAGTTTGACAAATAACAGTGGATGGAGACACTTTTTCTTGGTAGTTCTTCTTGGTTCAACTGGACTGGTTTAACTCTTGAAAACATTTTGTCTCTCATCCAAGAGACTTCTTCAGTTCTATGAATTGGTGAGGGAAACCAGACTATCTATAAACCTGCAGGGGGAGTAGTCTGTGTTGGTGTTAGGGATGTCACGATAACTGATACACCACCAAACCGTGATAAAAATGTTGACAATAATAATTATCCCTTGAATTTCAAATTTCACGTGTGTGCGTGTGTGTGGGGGGGCTTATTATGTTTGCTGGTAGCTTTGTCCCCCCCAGTTTCAAAAACCTATCTGCGCCCCTGGTCCAGGTGTAGACGGGTGTTAGTTGAAAAATATTTGGGACTATTAATCAAAGTGGTGTTATAGGTTTTTGATAAGTAGAAGCTCAGAGCACCACATCTGTTCAGGGAAGGGTTTCCCAAAAATGGCTTCTTTGACTCCTCTCTTAAACCATTTGTCTTCTCTCGCCAATATTATGATATTGCTGTCTTCAAAGGAGCATCCTTTTTCTTCCAAACACAAATGGACTGCAGAGTCTTGTCTTGAGGTTGAGGCTCTCCTGTCTTGAGCCAAGTGCTTATGGAGGGGATGTTTTGGGTCTTTATGGCTTAAGCTAAACGTTAAAAAATGTTATAAAATAAAAAATAAAAATAAATAAAATAAACATTAAAGATAGTTCTTCCAAACTTCTTCTGAGGGTGTGTGGTAATATAATCTCGGACAAACATCTCCAGATTTTCCTGGTACAACATTGTCTGTAAACAATCCCTGCACTCAGTGGAACTCACCTGTGTGTGAGAAAGGTGACCTTATAATAGACTCCTGGGGGGGTTCCCACTCCAGCCTCCCATTGAAGCATGTGTTGGAAATGACTGGACTCCACCTTCACGTTGAGGGGCCCAGGGAGGTCACTCACCACTGAAATATAACCAAACACAGGATCATATGTGCAAGAATATTAAATGCAACCAACAAGACTGCTAGACTGCTCACAAGGGACGGCTCAAAAGTTTAAAAATCACTAAACAGTCTTTTGTTCATATCTCTGTAACTATCTGATTGATTTCAAATCAAGTGCAAATGAAAGGTCATGACCTGGGGATGCCTCCATTGGGGCTTCTAGTGCTTTCCCATCAACCAATAAATATGAGAAAATTTCTGTTTTGTGTGGTATTGGTGATTGCTAAAAAGTTGTTCCTGGGAGTGTGGAAGAAGGACTTTGGCTGGGGGAACTGGCAAAGATGCTGCATCTGGAAAAACGGTATTATAATGTGTTAGACCAGATATGGGACCCTGTCTTCAAATTTCTTCAATGCGGTGGCTGTTATGACTGAATGACCTTGGTATTTTCTTCATTACGTGCACTTTTATTTCTTTTGATATATAGTTACTAAATTGTAGCATATTAATTTATTTTCAGAACTGTGTTGCTGTAAATTCATTGTTGCGACTGTTGATTGGGAGTTTTTTTTTTTAATAACTAAATAAATTTTTTTAATGGCAGGTTGAATTGGACTAATTAAACATGTTGATGCTGAGAAACTGAATAAGCTCTAGCAATATTAATGCTACAATCCATCCATACGATTTTTTTGTTTGTTTTTTTTAAATCAACAAATAAGTCCAAATATGCAAACTAGAAAAAAGGACTCTCAGAGAGAGCAGACCCCCGCCAAGCAGCTCAGTTCCCTCCATATTGGGATCTCCACCTAAAATAACAGTCCTACAATTATTTTGTCTCTATCTTTAGATTCCTTGACCATGAAAATGTACCTCTAGCA
>JAPTYR010000015.1:14937606-14951338 GCA_029814505.1 Siphamia roseigaster | reverse complement strand
GGAGGAGGCAGAGAAGGGCAGTTTCTGGCTATGGCTGCGGAGGAGAGAGAGAGAGTGGGGCACAACTAGGGCATCAGTAGGGGGTGGCAGGTAGAGATACCTGCCATCGCTCCGCCACCAAGAGATGTCCTGGGGTTAAAGGAGCGAAACATCAGTGACTGGTGGTCCCCAGCTGATGACCCGTTCCTGCCCATAGGTGTATAGGGGAACACGGAGTGCACCAGTGGAGGTGCGTCAGGCAGCAATGCCCAGCAGGCACACCATCAGCCTGTATCTTCAAATTGTGTACAAATTGAAAAGTATTCTCGGTTCATCCTTCACTTTAAATTTGGGCCAGCCGGGCTGAGCCCAGGTTGTCCTTGAGGTCTAGAAACGCCCCTGGTGCCATGTTTGAAAACAGGTGTTCTACATTTCCTGTGTGTGCCCGTGGGTGCACACTATAGGACTGATAAGATTTGAAGCCACAGGCATTCATGTACACCATTTAACATACATACTGCAGCATCATGTGTTTACTAATCATCTTTTCCTCACACTATTCTTCCTTTTGTATGATAAGCTGAAGAGAAATGTCCACCCTGGTGGCCAATAAAGATGTATTCTATTCTAGAACAGAGATTTTCTGATCTGTCTGGGCATGCTGCCCACCTCTCTGTGGCACAGCGGGTCTGACAGGTGTCTCAGAGTCTCTTGCTCAGAATGGGAGGATGAGCTGGCAGTGTATTAATACACAAACACACAGACTTTACAGGCACACATGATTACACATAACAATGACCATAAGGTTTCACCAGGCATCTGAATATAAACATACACTCTCATAAAACACATACATAAACAGATCCATGCATAGACTCAACACAGATTCAGTGGCGCAGGTGGTATGATGTGGCTAAAAATGTGCTGCCTTCACTCAGTTTGTCACCTCTGCATCATCAGGTGACAGATAAAGTCAGGGAGGGCAGCCTCTCTTTGATTTCTGTGTCTACTGTTTGAGTCTTGATTTTTCTGTCTTGTTTGTACCTTGGTGGACGTCTTTTATCCGCAGTTCAGATTGACATCAACTTCACTTAGTGAAGTTCATCTAGAGAGTACTGGAGTTTGAGGAGAGCAGCCTCAGATGCATAATACACAATAATATGAAGCAATATTGAAGTCTTATGAAACCCCCAGTTCAAAAAACTACCTTGAACTTATGCATTAAATCTTTTTTAAGCACATATCCTAGCAGTAATTCTTTATAGCATACAGGAAGTTCAAAGCTATTTCCACTGACCGGCACAGTGACTTCTTAATCCTCTGTGGGAGCTCTTTAAAGGAAATAACTTTTTTTAATTAATAATATTAATGTATAATTATCAAATAATAATGTGTTTATTCTGTACATTGGTTGAAACTCAGATGACTCGGTTTTCCAAAGTAAAAAATAATCTGTATTCTGTTTTGGGGTGATTGTTTTCTCTCACAAAGTTTGACAAATGTTGAAAATGTGTGTCTGACAGTTCTTGAAAAGTTTATAATATAAACTTTATATATTCCCTTAGTCCCCGTGTTATAGCCTAATGTTTTTGTCTTTGCAAAAAGGAAACAAAAGCAAATGTTCCAATGACTAAATGATATATTACAGAGTCTGAAGACGATATTTGTGTTTGTTTTTGTCTGCAGGCTCATCTGGTGGCTGCCTTTGAGAAGAGCTTGAGTAACATGACCTGCCGCCTGCAGAGCCTCACCATGACTGCTGAGCAAAAGGTACAGCATTTTAGCCATGAATTTCAAATACACATCATAAAACACGCAGAGGCAAAGGGGTTACAGGAGAAAGAAGAGATTAGAAACAGACAGCAGTCTGACATTGGCAAAGTCCCACTGCACAAAGAGACATTGAAACATTGTCTTATTAAGGTCATTTTTAGGCATCCAATCTTGGTCGACTGAAGGTACACTATTTGACGCCAGACGACGTCTTTTTTTCAACGTCTTTTAGATGTCGGGTATTGACATTCCCAGGACCTCCGAAAGAGGTCTAATTCCAGTCCAAATTAGGTTGTTCATGACGTCTTTCTAATGTTAATTGTATACTTACATTGCACCAACTTCATTTGCTTCAGATCACATTTGAACAACATCTGATCAACCCAGTATCTAGTATCTATTCAACAGCACACAGTACAGGTTTACTCATCACTACAAGATATACGATACAATGGTTCACATTTTGCATATATCTGTGCATTAAACCATATTTACTGTTTTTTGTTGTTTTTTTTTAACGATGTAAATTCAATCTCCAACACCTAGTTAAGAAGGGGGTGGGGGTGTTTGAGAAGAGCTATAAGGATAGAAGGGAGGAGACACAAAGTAGGAAGGAGCAGAACAAGAGAGAGGAAAAGAAAAAACTGATAACGGGATAGATGTACGTGCACTGAATCTACGGCAACCTGTCACTGTGGCCTTCCTGTTTCTCCACTGATCCTTTTGGAATCAAAAGCTAAATCAAAGCTAAATAAATTATTCCATGTTAATAACCAACATATTATATTTTTAAATGTTAACAGATAATGATGACCAAATAAAGTTAAACTGCTTTAATCAAGATATAATAATACAATTTGTTGCATTCATGAACTAAAAATAGTTTAGACATAATAAAATACATGACATTACAATTATAATTATGAACAGAAGGAAATCAGGCTTTTCATGAAATAAACACCTGTTTGCAGAATTAATTAAGATTAAATAAATATTAAGTTTTTACATGAGAATTTCACAGTGTAAAACTTATGACAAAAGAAATGACAAAACTAAAACTACTGGATCCAAATTACATTACTAGTTATTTCTTTTTTTTTCTTTTTTAACTTCAGTTTAGTTTTGTTTTTTTTTTTTGTTTTTGTTTTTTGCAATTTTTTTTTCAAGTTATTTTGTAAAGATTTATTCGGGGGGTGAAATTTGTTGCTCATTTTATTTATTTTTCTACATTTTGTTTTTATTTTAGATTTTCATTCTTGTTCCACCGCCTTCACCCTATGTGGCTGAGATAGGCTCCATGCGACCCCCGTGACCCTAGTGAGGATGAAGCGGGTTCAGATAATGAGATGAGACTCTGCCTCTTACCCTGGAAGAAGAGTCCACTGGGGTGCTTGATGGCAGCCGTGGACACAGCCAGCCACAAAATGGTGTCAGCCCCCATGGCTTCAGTCCGCAGCCTGGACTGCATCTTAGCGTGGAAGGAGGGCATCGAGGTCTGGACTGCTGCAGAGACAAATGGTACAGAGGGTTACAGAGTAAGTGATCACTGTGAGACGCGTCAATAATGTTGACGTCATATTTTCTTGTCAACGAATCGCTACACACTCGAGGGTCACTCAAAACAAACAGTACTTACTTTAAGGTGGGTACGGTGTTGTTAAAAAAGAAAAACTTTGTGGTCTGATTTCCAGGAGCTGTCAGACCTGTGTTCTTAGCGCTTACTTCTCAATCCCACTCCTCGTGGGGACCTGTTCTCATCCGTTGTCTAGTGGTTTCAGTTTGACTTTAATGTCCAATTATTCGACGAATTGAAAAAATAATCGCCTGATTAATCGTTTTAAAAACAATCGTTTACCCCCAGCCCGAGTAGAACAACATTAACACGAACAAATGCAGGCGTTTATTCAGCTTCAGTTCTACTTGTGCTCTGAGGAGTGTAGTCCTGTCCTGGGTCCTGGTGGGGTATCAGCTCCTCAGACCCAAGTAAACAACAATGGAGAGTAACTTCTACCCCAGGTGGCACCAAAACAGGCTTCACATAGATTTTATACAAGACTTTCTCTGAACTACAGTCAATGTCTTTGATTGTTTTTTTCCTCATAAGTATAACACCAAATATACACAGAACTACTGGTTGACTGATGTGGAGGTTTTGGGACCGACGCCAATTTCTTTCACATCAGTTTTAGTCAATGACCGATACAGGCCGCCGATATTTCTAAGCTGATACCTTTTCTATTTAGTGTTACTTGAGTAATTCCAGTTCTCACAGTTGTACAGCTGTTTTTTTTTCTGTTCTATTGTAATTATTTATTTTCTTATTGCACGATGGGTGAAACCACATTTTCCTCCTTCTTTTTGTATTTATTCTTAAATAATTGTTGCACCACAGAAGAGGAAAGAAATTTCATTTATGCTGTGTGTCTGCATGTATGTATGTGCACTTGATGATAAAAATTACTTGACTTATGATTCGAAAATTAAAACTTTAACAGTTAACCAAATATCACCACACCAAAAAACTGTTTTTCCCAGCGTGGACAGCAGTATCTGCAAGAACACGGAGGCGCCGTGAACTTCACCTGTCAGTAAATCATGACAGGGGAGAAAAAAAAAAAGAGCATATTGGCCAATGCAACAGACCCTGATACTGAAAAGAAAAAAACTGAATATTGGCCTGATATATCAGTTGGCCAATATCAGTCTATTATTACACAGAACTAAGAAAACCTTATGAGTATCAACACTGGAGACAAACAGAAACATTAAATATAAGACATGAAAAATAATGCATACAAATGGAATATATGTATTATACTTATGGATTAATTTAGTTGGTATTACATCTCATAAATACTCCTATTTCCCTGTTCTTCAAATACATGCATCTCTTATACATCAAGGATGTCATAAACTATTTTTACTGCTTTGGTGGTGACAGTTCTGATCATGTTGGTTCTGGCTGCAAAATATCCATGTTATCCACCCTGACATGGATATTTACTTTATGTTTGGGTGTCATAGCCTTTTTCTTCACATAAAACATCAAATACAAGTGAATTTCCAGTAGTTGATTACAATCAGATTGACTCAGGTACTAGTGTCGACAAAATAAAGAACACACTTCAACCTACATTTTTAACTTACAGTCTCAGCCAAACGTTTTGGCAGTGAAACAAAATCAACACTTTGTTTTTAGCAAATGAATCACATTTATGCAGTCCTGTAAATGTGTAAAATGCTTGTAATTGTGGTACAACGTACATCTGAGACACATGGAGAAAAAATAAAGTGAAATAGGAAAGCTTATGAAAACGACATTTGTGTCACTTCCAAAAATTTTGGCCATGACTATTATATACAACTTGTTGCTTATCAACTTGTGAACCTACTATAACCCTCTGCATCAGCTGAAGGTCCTCAGTGTCCATAGTTTAAAGTTCAATCTGAGCATTTTTTGTTATTTTTGTGCTCTAGAGTGTACACAGATATTTAGCAAATATGAAGACTGAGTGGACAGACTTATTTTATTATGGTCATGGATTTCGATTTGATTCCATTCTACATGAGTGGGTGATCCAAAGTGTTTCCATTATCATGAGTGTTTTCTCTGGACGTGTGCTTGTTTTGTTTACCTGGTGTGTCTGCCCAGCCGGGGTGCATGGAGGAGAAGTGGATGTCTTTGTGCGCAGTGGCCCATCTCTCAGTCAGCACCACCTGCTGCCTCTGTTGAAAAACAATAACTCGCATTACACAGATGGATGCTGCCATTCCCATTTCTGCCATTTCATGCTTTCTGAACAGCTCCTAAATGCTAAAGTCATTCTCATCAGCCTCTTTTACTTTGTTCTGAGCGTAGGCCATGGTTCCATCAAACGTCCCCTTTTCAAACTGCAGGTCGTCCACATTCAACCTCTGAGTGAGCATCCCGCCTGATGACACCGTGATCTGAAACAAGACGGTGGGAAGAAAAGATCTTCATAAAGAAAGAGGATTTAAAGTCAACACACCTATGGCTGAATATTACCCAAACGTAGTTCAATATGGTCTCATTGATAATTGATTTTCATTTCCCATTTTGAATTTTAATTAAAAAAAAAAAAAAAATCCAGATAGATGTTTACTATAGAATACAAGAGCAAACAAAAATACACATACGCGTTATAATCAGGTTAATCACAATCAAGTGTACAATTCTTTTTTTTTTTTTCCCCAACTGTTACAAGTGAATAAAAAAAATATACTGCCAAGAAACTAATTATTGTAATTGAAAATTTGGATACCACAGCAGATGATGAAGAAAATAAAAAAAAAAAAAGGTTGACAACAGCCAATTGATCGCAAAATTATTGTGGTTTAGACTGCTGGGTTCTGGAGCCTTTTAGGTGTTAAAGTGGGTCTTTTTTTAGGTATAGGTGTTAGACCTATGTGTTTCATAAACAAGGTTTGGTTGGAAATAAATGAAAAATGTTGTTTTAACTAAACAATGATAACATGTGTCACACATGACAAACTTTGATGAAAACTATAGACTACTCTGTGAATAAATCTGGTAAATACGTCTTCGAATGTTTGTTACAGAATTTCACATCAATAATCATTAACAATATAATAGGAGTAAATTTAAATAAAACAAGCATTATATGGTAGGTGAAAAGTTACTGTATACTGCTAATGAGCCCGTGAATACTAATACCATGTCATGTTGTTGCTGGTCCATGATTATAATATGAATAGAGGCCATCATATTTTTAATTTTATAGCGTCCATACCCCCCTTCTTTTACACTCATCAAAAATATAAACGCACGAAACTATGCTGAAAAAAAATATAAACGCACGACAGAATATGTTGATTTATTGTCATGTATCGAACTAGACTAGAGTATATAACCAACAATAATAGCATATTTTCCTCAACAAAGACATGACTTTGTGTCGGCTGACAGTGGCATGATGCACAGTCAGGTGTACTGCAACTTCTGTTACCGACAAGCCAGCATTAAGCATACTGATGGCACGCTCCCTCATGAATTCAGGCATCTGTGGCATGTTGACAAGTTACAATGCACATTTTGGTGCGGCCCTTTATTGCCTAGACTGTAAAGAGTGTCTGTGTATTGGTCATACAGATTGACCACCACTCCTTCATGCTCCATGAGCCTTATGGGTGGAAAAACTGAACCTTTGAGTATACTCATGGGGAGCAGCCAAGTGAAACGAGACCATTATACTGGATCAAAACAAATCCCTTAATTCACAAATAAACCATCAACCTAAGCATATTTCATGATTATCCATTTCAACTCACTATTTTAGTTTTGTATATTTTTGTTCAGTGTATAAAGAATTCAGCCCATGAAATGCGATGCATGGTTGTCACAGGGATCTTTGGGAAAGTTGTTCACATTTACGATTCCAATGAGATAAGTAACTAGAAACATCTACTCAATTACTGGGTTGAGTATACAGTGTGTGGCATCTGTACCCCCACAATAACATGGTTTGTATGTTTTGATACACACTTCACACCAAACATTATGAAGACTGTTACATAGTTTATCACTAATAGCACATTGTTGACACAAAACCCGCATGAAACAGTATATTCATGCCAACTGCTTGTAGCATCTGCACCCCTTCATTTAGGCAAAACAAAAAACCCTGACAAGCCTCATGGCTAATTAAACACATTTTCAAATCGAGATTGTGCAAAGTTCTTCTGAAGTTTGATGCTCAAAGTACTTGTGCATATGTCGAAGATGTTTTTTTCCACTTTATGTTACATTTCATATTCAGTGACCCACAGTGAGTACACTCAATTGTAATGAGACCAAATACAAATATTTAGTTTCATATTTCAGCTCATTTTCTTTGTCTTCTATTCAAAAACAGCTTGATAGAAAAATTGACCTATTCATTACAATTTACAAATGCAGATGTCTGCTAGCCTGAAGTTTTGATTAAAAATCATTTATAAAAATGAAAAAAATAAAAAAAATAAAATAAAAAAAAAAATAAGGAAAAAAGTAAGAGGCTCTTACCATTACCCCCACCCTGTTGCACAACATGTTAACCCTTCTGCTCACTGATGCACTGCCTCCCCAGGCATCATTTTGAGTCTTAACATCCAATTATCTTAAAATCTTTTAAAAAAAAATTTGTAACAAAGGAACGTGTACATGTAAGGAATGTGTGTGAAACAAGAAAACAATTGGGTGAATAATATCAGAAATTGGTTAGCCGCAATGTGGGGGGGGATGATGGATTGTCCAGATTGTCTTCTGTTCAGCAGGCTTCGTGCACGCTTTGTACTTGGTCATGATTTGTGTCAGGTGGAGTTGCTGATGGAAAATTTCACAGGGAAAGTGGCCTTTTAAATGCTGGCATAATGTCACTATTTTCACCAATGACAGTGCTTTATTTTGGCAGATGGCACTTGTGAGAGTGGTGGAAAGGAGGCGCTCAGATTGTGGCAAAGAGGAGCTGCACCCTTATGCTCCTGTCTGGGGAGAGCCCTGTCATATATCACACTGCACTGCACCGGTAAACAATAAATGTGTGGAATTTGAAAAGAATCAGATGGATAGTGTCTGAGAAATGAGATTATCAAAAATTTGAGACGGACAGAATTCCTGCTATATCTGTATGCCCCACCCCCTGAGGTGGGTGGGGCATAAAAACCTAACAGTTATTTACTATTACACAATACCAAATGACAACAGGTATTTTTTGGTACTTGATAATATTTAAACAATTCTGTCTGTGCCTTCAAAAGGTTGATGATCAACTCCCTGCCCCACATACATTTTAATACAATTTATTGTATTTGTTGTTTTCTGGAACTCAGTAAACTCACCACTCTGGGATCTTCGACCTTCTTCAGTAACGGTATCAAGGCTGTGGTGAGGACATATGTACCTAAAATAAACAACAACACAAGATCAGATCATAAAAATATTACTTGATCCGTACCATTTGACTGATTTGTGAATTACTTAACCGGTCCATGAACAGCTCCTACTGTAGAGATAATCCTGATGTATTGTGTCACATGAACAACAAAGATTTACAGTGAGGATGTGGGGTTCCGAAGCAACCAAGCACAGACTGCAACGAACTGTTAGGTCTACAGAAAAAAAAAAAATAATTGGTGCTGACCTGCCCTCCATCCAGGACCTATATCGTGTCCCGGACCAGGAAGCGGGAAGGCAACATCGCTGCATACCCCACACACCCTGGGAACAAACTCTTTAAACTTCTCCCCTCAGGGCGACGCTACAGAGCCCTGGGTGTCAGAACAAGCAGGCACAGGAACAGCTTTTTCCCACAGGCTGTCACCCTGCTGAACACACCACCCCCTTAACCATAAACCATAACGCGGAGTCAGTGGACCATTCTTTGCACTCGTGACTGGAAATTCTGCGTATGTCTTGCACAATTTTGTAAATGCAGCTTTTAGATCTTTTTACTTTTAGAGTTTTTTTTACCTGTAAATAATATCTAAATTTGTATCATACTTTATATGTTATACAGAGAGAGCACAGAAAATAACCAAAAGCAAATTCCTTGTACTCCTCTGGAGTTCTTGGCGAATAAAGTGATTCTGATTCTCCCACATTCTCTGCATGTATCCTCTATTCTATTCTATTCTATATTGCAGTGAGTAAGGTATTTTTATATTTACCTCCGCCAAGGAGGTTATGTTTTTGCCACCATTGGTTTGTTTGTTTGTTTGTGTTCAAAATAACCCAGAAACTAATGAACGTATTTTGCTGAATTTTTTAGGGAATGTTGAGGATGGTCAAAGGAATAAATTATTCGATTTTGGTGACAATCCGGAAGAAAACCGCCATTATTGAAAAAGACAATTTAGTGAATAACTACTGAACTAATAATGATATCAACATGAATCCACTTGCTAAAGGTACATTTTCATGGTCAATGAATCTAAAGATGGAGACAAAATAATTGTAGGACTGTTATTTTTGGTGTAAATCCCAATATCGGAGGAACTGAGCTGCTTGGCAGAGGTCTGCGCTTTCCGTGTGCTTTTTTTTTTTTTAACATGCATAGGATTTGTGGCTCTAAAGTTATCAAACATTTTAGATCAGTAAATGTTTTTGATCGCTGGTGTATTTTTAGGACTTTATGGGTTAAATAAAGCAACAATGGGCATGAGTCAAGTCATATTTTGTATTTTTATCTTCTATGTGACCTAAAATCTGAGGATGAAAAGCTAAAACATAGAGAAAAACAGCGTTAATAATAATAATAATAATAAAAAAAGTCTGCATTAGAATAGAAAGATCCAAAAATGTAAGTCTATAACCTACAAAGGAAATATGTTAATTTTGTTTTTGCAGCCATGTGGTCGACTCAAAGCTTCTTATGTGCTTTACTTGAGTCCTTTATGGAGAACACCACCTCATGACCTTAATAAAACAATCACAGTGTGAGTTAGAAACAAACAGCATTAGAACTGTGTTCAGGTCCCCACACAGTGTCCTGTCACATTAAGTGGAAAAATAAAGAGCACACAGGGGGCACTGGGGTGTGTGTGTGTCGGGGGGCTCTCCCACTTCTTCCTTTTCTACCCTGGACCTTTGGAGCCCTTGTGTCCCTGGTTCCCATGTCTCTGCTGGGATTAATCCCTGAACCACAGGTGTGATAATCCCAAACACACTGGTGCTGCTGAACACAGGGACTGACAGTGTCCAGGCCCCAGTCTGCTTTGATCAGGGCTCCAACAGCTGGGTTTCTGTGGGTCCACAATCTGAGGCCGGGCCATCATTCACAGAACAAAGCACAGTGGCTCTGCACAGACGCAGCTCCACATCCTCTGATACAAACCACAATTACATGTGACTTGGTGTAATTATTGTCTAATCTAGTGCGTCCTTCCTGTTGAAGATGCATGCACCAAGTTTTGTACCTCTGGAAACACATTTTTAAATCCTTGAATAGACACTTAAACTATTAATGTTTCTATGGAGCCACATGAAATGTTCATAAGGTTTGGTTTATCACAAAAAATATAACATTGTCACTAATCGTCAAATATGGGACTGGAACAACATTGGGTCTTCTTCATTACTTCCTCTTTTTTTTTAAATGAAAAAAATAATTTGCTGAATAGAAACTGCAGTCTTCAGTTTTGTGGTGTACACTTTCTGGTGAAATGGAAATGTCCAATTCCAGGAAAACAAAAACACCACTTTTATTTAAATCATAGCGTCATAGTTCAATCACAAACTCAAAATAAGTTAATATACATAATTCAGATATTATTACACTATTTTAACCTTAAATCCCAGCTGGTATAATAGATAGAACCCGAACGACCTTAGTGCAAGTAGAATTTCTGTGTTATCTTATGGAAATTGTCTCAGAGTTAATGTGGTATTCTTCTATTTTTATGTTTCTTTGTGATAAAGTCAGTTTCTATCGACATCCATTCATGCCATGGACCACATCTACACAAACCACATTCGCACGCATGTATGCACAAAACGTAATACTTGTAACATCTGCTGCACTTTACAGGAAACACTATGCGGCATTGTACAAGTGGTAGTTCACCTTCCTCTGATTTGATAACAGCGACCATAGACACCGGCCCCTGGACCGGCACATTTGTCATCCAACTTAAATAAACTGTTATATTCATGGTTTATCATTGGTCAGGTTCATTGTTAAAGGAAACAGCTAAATTGAAGGTCAAAGGTCAGATCTGAAGGAATACAATTACATAACAGAAAAACATTTTAATTAGAATTGGAAAGACCTACTGATCTATTGAAATTATTTTTCTTTCTATTTTTCTTTGTATATATTTATCTAAATTAATTAATTTGTTTTACGTATTTTTAAAATATAATCATCCATCCATCATCAACTGCTGATCTGAGGCTTTCTAAGCAGGGATGCCCATGACTTCCCTCTTCATTTAAAAGTGAATTTATTTAATAATCTATTTTCCTAATGCTCCATGTTTAAATATACAAGGCCATCCCCCATGTTGGTGGAGAAAGTGACTCATATTTTTCCTTGTCTTTAGGAGAAAATGACCACACTAGAAGGATTAAAAGGCAAGACCCTTTTTGAAATGTTATTTTACTTTTCACCTGTCTATTTGCTGATTCATGTCATTCATTTATTTTCTGAACTGCTTAGTCCTTGTGAGGGTTCCAGAGGCGCCAAAGCTTTTCCCAGTTACCAACGGGTGAAGGCTGGATGTGTTGCCAATTCATCGTGGGGCTAAAAAAATATATCCATGAACATTCATTCACACCTATGGGTGATTTCGATTGACCAGTGAACCTATTAAATGCATATCTTTGGATGGTGGGAGGAACCTAGAGAGAAACCACACAGATTTAGGGAGAATATGCAAAAATAATATGTAAAACACTTTCAAAAAAACAAAACAGTGGCTAGTTCAACAGCAATCCTGTTCTCATATTTAGTTTGAACCACTAGTTTAGATACTTAGTCTGCTATTTGTTTTGTTATTTTTATTATTGTTATTATTTTTCATTTTTGTTATTATTAGGATCATTATTTCTGATTTTATTTTCTGTCTTTCTCATAGATGATAAACATTCATTTTCTCTTTTTTTTTCTTCCTTAAATCAAAAGCCCAACTAGGGACAAGTGTTGTGAATTAGCTTTGGCTAGAAATACTATGATGCATACATCAGATAACTATTCCAGATGTTTATGTCTTTGTATCTGTCCCTATCCAAAAAAAAAAAAAAAAAAAACAGAAAGATCCAGAAATGTCTTGTTCAGGAATCAAACCCACCTTCTTAGTGGGAGGTGACAGGTTACACTCCTTTATTAGTTCATGAGTAGAATTTTCATTTAGTGATTTTCCAGTTAATTTAAGTGTTTAATTCAATATTATGGTGCTTGTTTTTTGCTCTATCTCTCACTGTTATTGAAAGCTCCATTTATCTGAACTAACTTCAAACACTTTCAAACATTTGTGGACTTTCAGACTTTTCCTTTCGATCTGGACCAAATTTGCAGGTGTGAAAAATCATTGGGACCGTGTTGCAACACAAATATGTGTTCTGTGATCCTACAAAAAGAGGTTTTGATCCAGATCAAACTGACAACACTTTTTGGCAGGTTCAGATTGTCTGACCAGTCACAGGGGGTTGTATAAGGCTATTGCTGCTAATAAATGAAAGAAGAAAAACACACAGAAAACAGGAATAAAAAAAAAATTATTTGCGCCTGCTGATTTCAGATACGTAGGTGTCAACAAACCAATCAATGTCAGGTAAAAGGAGATGCAGCAGACATTGATGGAATAGGGATGCTGGAAAAAAAGTTTTTGGGCACCCCATGTATTTGTGATATGTTGCGTTCTTAAGTCACTGAAATCTGCCAAGTATTGTTTCCTTCTCCAAACCTCCATGCTCCCTTTTGCACATGTTCTGTTCTATTGAGGTTAAAACTGGATGTTCCAGCAGAAAAACATCCAGGACATAACATGTTGAAACTGTTGGTAATTTAGTTTTGTTATTTTTTATTCTTATAAACAGAAACAAAAAAAATTACATGCATGCAAAAACATTTTTCCATTATTGTATATCACGGTTGCGTTGTTTGTCCTGCTGAGTGAAAGCAAAACTAAGTGGGCAAAATGTGTTCAGTCTTAAAGAAAAAAAAACAAAACAAAAAACCCCAACATGTCCAGCAGTTGTGATGACTGCATGACAAATAACTTAATGATACACTGATACTACACATTATCGATGTTGTCATTTGCAACTGTTGCAGTGGTGGGTTTTCTTTACCATTAGTTTTATCTAATCACAAAGATACAATACAGGGGCTGCTGGAAGTATGGCAGTTTTCAGTAGAGGTGACGTCATCTGCACCGCCAACTGGAAAAGAGGCTTCAGAAAATAGTTGGAACGCAAGATGTACAAAATGAGTCATTAAAGAGAATAGTGTGTGTATGTGTA
>JAPTYR010000015.1:14339549-14351008 GCA_029814505.1 Siphamia roseigaster | reverse complement strand
TTCTGAATGGATGGTTTAGTTTAAATATTCAGAAAAATTCAACAGTTTTTTTTACTGTTTTTACTGAGTTTAGTTGATGGAACTGATGTTTGGAAATAAACAGGTGTCAAAAACAAACTGATTTAGAAAAAAATTAAATTAAATTAAACTAAAACTATTGGACCTCAATTACAATACTAGTTATTCATTTTTTCTTTCAAAAATGTTTTTATTTACATACCCCACTCATCTATCGGTGTCATTTCACCAGTGAAGTTTCTGATACATAAAATGTACACTGTTATAATAGTATTATTACAATTGTCAGAAACTACGTGGAATGTGGATGGTTTCTGTGTTTCTATGATAGTCGTAGGTCCAGTCACAGTGTGGGCTAGCATAATGAGGCTAAAGCTACCCATGTCAGATTCTAGACCGGAGACATAACGTCAGCACCCAGCATATGTTATATTTTGATGTCGATGCACCAGCGTCTATCTGAAATCATACAAAAATCCTTTGGGAAATTACTTATTATGCTCCGGTTACCACGGGTCACTTTGCCAAGTAACCTAGTTTCTCTCCAGTTTGCAGCCTTCCTCGACCGTAAAGGAGATAAACTCCTCTAGGCTAGAATATGTAAGCTGTATACAAGTTTCTAAGTTAGTGCTACGAGGATGGTCAGTGACAGTGTACAAGTTTCTAAATGTCTAGGATGGTCAGTGCCTGTGTAATTTGGAAATCAGTCAAAAAATGACACGAGGAGTCTAAGCAGGCGCCTTCTGAAATCAGACTGTTGCATAGATATTACCTGGTAACAGATAATGTTTCTTGGTGGAATAAATGTAAAAATCTATCACTTGTATTAGTCATTGTTATTATTATTAGTAGTAGTAGTAGTAGTAGTAGTAGTAGTAGTAGTAGTAGTAGTAGTAGTAGTAGTAGTAGTTTATTCAGTTGTTAATTGCTTTATATAACAATCAAAAACAACATATTCCATATACAATGCGACCAGAAGGGATTTAATAGACTAAATCAGTTGGTTTAGTCAGTTTGTATAAAAAAAAAAAAGTTGCAGTGACACCAGCATCTGTCCTATCAGCAAAGTACTTGCAAACATTTTAACACAGGTCTCCACAGTTTTCTTAAACTTGCTATCTATTTAATACCACATTTTGTCACACAATGCAAATGTTCACAATAACAGGACAACGCTGTATAACAGGAGGAGCTATGACTGGAAAAGCAACTGATCCAAAGAGTTTGAGGGCAAAGTGAGAGAAACAGGGAGTGGGCTTAGAAATGTGTGCATCCATCTGTGTGCGCTTATTGGAGAGAACTACTTGGAGGCCACATCGCCGAATTGGAAGCCCGCTTGACCCATATTCCATTAAACCGCCCACTCTGGCCCTGTACTGTATTGGCACACTGGGCCGGTTCCTGCAGAGTGCCTGAGTGAAAGCTGCGATTAAGCCATTGCTATTGAAAAAGCGAAGAAAGCTACGGCAGCGTGAGAAATAAACACAAGACAATCAATACTGTCATCTTCATTCACCCTTTTGGACTTTCTTTCTCCACAAAGTGCAATCTTACAACTTAGATTGTAATTTTGGGTTGTCATTTTCATCTTGGCTGGCTTTGTATCGAATAGCTTTTGTCACGTTTTGTGTGTGTTTATACGCATTTATTTTTCCTTTAGCAGGCGTAGAAGTATTTATATCATTCAAACCAAGTAAAAGGAGTGATGTAAATATACTCCAATGCAGCAATAATTCAAGAAAAATGTACAGAACCATCAGCTGGAAAATATAACTAAATTATCAAATATTGATTTGGCTTCTACTCAGAGTCAATACTAATAGTTGCTATATAATAGTTGGTGCATGTTTTGAACTTTTCCCCCAGTGTTTGACTTGTAGTGACCAGTTATAATGTTGGATTATGGGAAAAAAAACTAGGTTAAATGTTGGTGAAGTTAATAACTCAGAGACTTCTGGAAAGTGAGGAATCCTACATGATTTCTTCTTCTTTGTTCTATACATCTTATTTTCTCCGATCAGAATTGATAATAATATGACATATAATGCCAATATTGTTATATTCCATCGTAGTATATATTTTTATAGCGATACATATAGAAATAATGTACGTATTTAAAGGTTAATTCACTTAGCAATTCCCATTAGGAAACAGTCAATGCATTTTACCTGTCTTGTCTTTACAGTGCCTAGCATTAGCATTAGTGCATACGTAGCATATACTAGGAGCATTAAGCTGTCATTCAAGGAATTCAGGGACCAACTCTGGAACACTGTCCTATCTATATCTGTTTTTGATGATAAGAGAAATGGATGGTTTGGAGGAAACATATGCAGAATGACTAAAACAGGCAAATTTAGGAATCAAAGTATTCCCATGTTTAAACATGCATACATACATATATGTATACATACATACATATATGCATACATACATACAAACATACATACATAAATACATACATACATACATATATATGCATACATACACACATGCATACATACTGGACATTCATGAAGACAATGACTTAATTTCTTGTTACCAAGGAACTGTGAAGGTTATGTTTTCATCTGGGTTTGTCTGTCTGTTTGTCCTTTAGCAACATAACAGGACCAGCCTGCATTGTGTCAAGAAGTTATGGATGGATTTGGACGAAATTTTCATTAAATGTTGATATTAAATGTGCAGCGGGAGTGAAAGTAGTTCCTATCGCTCATTCTTTTTTTTTTCTCTACCTCCTGAGGCTTTGCAAACTTTCATTTTGAGGGGGCAGGACGTTCCATGTCGAAATCTTACCATTAAATGCTGCATTGTTACCACTCACTCTATAGGTTTTACAGGGTGGGGGTGATCTGCCTTGGTGGAGGTCTGCACTCTCCAACTGTTAGTTTATTTTAAATCATATTGAACAATTTTTTAATCATCTGGAAAATAGCCAATGAGCTCACATTCCTATAATGATTATCTTAACTTGTTGATACCAATTGATAACTATCACCATTGGCGCCTGTAGCTGTACATACATCCCAATGGCTTGTGCATACAGAGAGCGAGAAAGACAGAGAGAGAGAGAGAGAGAGGTACATTGCGGTCATTACAGAGAACTCATACAATTCATTTACTCACCTCCCACCACCCCCACCCGGTCCATGCATACCTCATAATTCAGGTCTGCAGGTGCACCTGACTGGCACTAAACAGAGAAGGATACAGTAATGGGTGGGGGGTTCAGACAACTCTAAAATTTTACACAATCTCAAATATATCATAAAATTTCCCAATAAGAAAAAGAATATATGAAAATCCTTTTTTTTTTCTGTGTTTCAAGAGGTGTAGCTGCATCAGGCAGACAGTGACAAAAGGAATTATCTGTTTCTTGTTGCAATATATGTATATTTTTTTCTTATTATTTATTTCTTGACAGTTTCAACATGTCATGCCCTGGATGTGTTTCATTATCCACTGAAACACCCCGTTTTAACCTCGACAGACCAGAGCACATGCAGAAGTGAGCATGGCATTGACTTCAGAGTTATTCTCAATGGAAAATATTACAGATTCATGAAGTGTCTAAAAATGTTTTTCCGCCACTGTATAGACTTGTATTAGTAAATAGTCCTGATTTTATTTCCTCTGTACTGTATACATTGAAATTAATTTTTATTCAAGAAACTATACGAATAGTTTGGAAATATTATGGGTTTCCTTGTCATGCATCACATTTTTGGTGCCTTAATTTTCCTTCAATCCCTTTCTAAATTCTTGCTATGTTTATACGTATTGTAAATAGTCAAATAAATAGTCAGGGGATGGTTGGAGTTATCACAGTTCACCCAGAAGAGGACACGGACTGAGATGAGTCATTAACAAAACAAAAACTGTTTTCATCACTGTGGTGTTGATGAAGTTAACTAAATGTCAGTGAATACCCCATGGGGCCATGAATGTCTTGACTCATGCTGCCATCTGTGAAGCTACAGTTGAAGTCATAGCCACCCTAGCAAACACAGTAATCTGATGGTGGAAAGTGAACTGAGTGGATTAGGAGTTCAAGAGTCAAACTTTTTCCTTTTTTTTTTGTTCTTATAAACTACAAAGTACAAGTTGCAAAATTACTCTGACGCTGAATGAGCTGCTTCATGGTTCACTGTGAGGTTCTGTTCAGAGAAATACTGTGACACAAATGCACCAGAGCTGCAGACAACCCCAAAAATGAAACCCTCACAACACAACCAACTACACAACCACAACATCTAAGGATCTAGTGCTAATTTTGTTTTTAGAAATCGACTTGATTTTTTGCCAAAATGAATATAAAGTTAATTTCGCAGTACCTGGAGGGTTATCATTAAAACTTTATGAACTGTTGGGGTCTAAATATAGAATTAAAAGAGTCAACTAGCTGTCGGAAGCAACAGCTAGGGGTTTATCCCCAAATGCCCCCCGTCCTTAATCTCTCTAACTTTCTCTCTCTTAATATTCCTGCGCGCTACCGCAAGGTGACAGCTGTTGAGTAGTGCGCAGCAGTCAGCAGCATGACAGCGCACACTGAAAGTAGCGCCAAGTGATTACGAGGTGCGACTTTTCATAAATATTGATTTTATGATGCAAATAAATCACACTTTTGAACACATGCTGTTTTGAGAAGAAAAACATGTTATTTTAGTGTCCCAGCAAATTTGCTGGACAACTTTCATTTTGACCAAAAACTGGACCAGATCTGGGCTCACAGGACACTGTCGGGGGTAAGTCAGTGAGACTGTACGACATGACGAATCTGTCATACAGATTCCTGTGAAAAATCCTGAACTATCCCTTTAATATTAGTTTAAGACATTTGACTTTAACGATAGCCTGTTTTCCTCATGAAGTGTAATAGATTGTGGGATCTTATTTTAACATCTAAAGGGTTTAGGAATCTCTTTATTGCGATTTGACAAATGAGGTGCCCCCAAAATACTTCCTGCTTAGGGCCCCCACAAAGCTAGAAACGGCCCTGCCTGCATGTAACTTTATTTGCTTACACATCAGTGTGTGTGTGTGTGTGTGTGTGTGTGTGTGTGTGTGTAGGTGTACATTGCAAACCCAGTGCTTTGTGTTAAACCAGACTACCCATAATGCCTCGTTGCTCCACATGTGCTGATGCTTTCACCAGTTAATGTGGTATAGTGTGTCTGTGCATTGAACACATACATGTGTGCACTACTTTTCTACATTATGTTTATTGAAAGTGAAACCTGATTCAGTTAATATACTTCTGGCTCACATTCCTCTGTGTTCAGAGTACACAGACCTGACATCTGCTCGCTGCATCACTGTTTATGTTTATATTCGCATTTTGAAGTGAATATTTTTTCTAGCAGGCTTGATAAACAGTAGCGGTATTGTATATTATGTCCCATGGTCACTGTGTTTTTCTGTCATGAACTGAACCTTGGGAAAATAAAAGGCTAGACTGATTGGCTGTGGATATCTATATTGTGTGGCATTTCTGCTGTTTGTCACGTGATTCTTTGACCTTTCAGAAATTGTGGTCATGTTCTTTTGTGTTGAAATGCTTCTTCATGTTTGAACTGTGCTTCCAGTCGATGATCATCTTGAATGGAACATCACTTGATGGATCGTGTTCCTTTAACCTATACAGACCCAAACATCCACTGGCTCCAGGGGTCCTTGGAGGAGGCCAAGGGAGGACTTGAATTTAGTTTATGTTTTTAAATACACGACATAAGTCATCATGTACTGAACAGTGATTGACCGATATGGATTTTTTTGGGACCAATACTATTTTTTTTTTTTTAAATATCCACATCAGCCAATGACAATTAGGCCAACAATATGTGTAAGCTGATATTTGGAGCTGATACAGTTTTTTTTTTCCTCTGTCAAATGATAACAAATGTCAGAAAGTTTTCTTTACATATAATTAGAAAACACAATTGTGACAATTGACCTAATAAATATTACTACACTTTTTTTCCCTCAGTGTGGACAGCAGTATCTCCAAGACCACAGTGGGGCCTTGAACTTTGCCCGTCAGTAAGTCACAGCAGGGATGAAAGCGCATATTGGCCAACGCCGATACAGGAAAAAATGCAAAATGCCCAATATAAAGGCCAGCTGATATATCAGTGCATCCTTAGTATTGAATATAAAATAAATGATGAGAATTAATGCTGAAATATGAATGTATTCTATTCTATTTCTTGTCAGTCATCTTGTTTAAGCTTTGGTAATATTTTAAGAACATTGTATTTTGTATAATTCAAAATGAGATTATTTGAGTAACTAAAAATTTTTTTGTTGATGAAATGTTCATTTATTAATTAATTTATTTTATTATTAATGAAAGAGGGCATTTTTATGTTTATATTTTGCACATAACATTTTCTTTTTTTTTTTTCAGCCTATACCACACCAGTATAGGCTATTGTTTTAATCAGCCATGGATCTGTATAGGTTCAGGTATGTGGTTCTTTGAGATGATAAACACATTATCATATGTGGCTTTATGAATAAAATAAAATAGACTGAAAAGCCAGTGTAAGATTTTATGAATGTAATGTTTAAACCCTCATGTATTCAGAAGATGCCAGCATAAGTCAAAACCCTCCAGTGCTGGTAGTTTTTTTTTTTTTTTTGCAAATAGACATTCCATTTTTATTTTTAACCATTGACCAGCGTGTGACCACTAACCACTCTTTAACATATTGGAATGGAAGCTGTCTGAGAGAATATCAGATTTCTCTATTGATACCATTTTTACTCAGTGATGCAGATTTTCATCTAATCATGGGCATTTTTAGACAAGTAGGGGGTTAAATGTGTGATTGACTGCTGTAATTACAGCTCACTGATCAGATTCTGTCACATGTGACCTGCTCTTCACATCTTGACACAGAAGCGTCACTTTTTCCATAACAGCATGAAATTTCACTTCATCTGTATTTATATCAAGTTGATTTGAGGAGAGCAAGGTATTAATTTTCAGTTTTCAAATTCCTCCTGATTACATTTTATTGTCAACTTTTTTTTTCCTTTGACTGTTTTTTTTTCCCCCCCATGTCTGTATTTAGGAGTAGTTTAGTGTAGAATAAGTCCTTATGACTTATGGGTTTTATTTTGGTCAAAGTACTTTAACGACATACCTTAATGCAGGGATGTTCCAAGGGTCAAAACCAGCCCACTAAAGTTTCCAATCCAACCCAGGGAATGAATGTGTGAATTACACCAAAGATATTAACAGTAAACAGTGCAGAACTCATTTTAATTCAGGGGCTAAATACGGACCAATGAAATCTAAAGTAAAATAATAGTATTATAATAACTGTTAAATAATTACTCAAAATTTTCTTCTGGATTTAATATGAAAGAAAAAGTATATTTGTTGTAGTGCAAAAAAAAGAAAATATTGCATGAAGAAACTGTCCTTTAAGAATTAAAATCTCAATGACCAAAACAAATATGAATAACTTCAAAATGTCAAAAGAAATTAAAAGCAATTTTAACAATATTCTCTATTACTAAATATTTTGTGTCATGCACATACGTATAAATGATGAGTTGAGACATAATGTTAATTTTTTTCAAGTTTATTCACATCATTTTTGTTAGGATATTTTTTAAATATTAATATTTTCATAATATAATTGTTTTGTGAGAGTTTGTCAATATTAGTCAATATTTTTGGATTATTATGTGATTATTTTATTGGTTTCACTTTAACATTTCACAAATCTCTTACCTGTCACATTCATATCAACGTGTTGTTGTTGTTTTTATATATTTTATTTTATTTGAGTGTTTTTGTGAGTGTTTACTGTGTAGTTTTTATTTTCATGATCACATTAGATATTTTTTGTAGTATAGGGTATTTGGAACTGGCAAGCACTATTGGACTGAAGACTGTACATACGCACATAATGCATGTTGTCACTCATTCATTTTTGTACAAACCTGTGGTAAAATCTGTAGAATAGCACTGTTTGTATTATCCGAACTTAATGTCCATCATGTTTTTTTAATCAAAGTTCAATAACCTGAATTTTGTCAGCTCTCCTATAATCCAAGCCCCCCCCCATTCCATGTCTGCATACTGATTTAATTTTATAGTCAAGCCTATTCCTTTCACTCTATTTCAGACAAGTGACTATTTTTGGTCATTTCCAAATACATTATGAGAGCCACAGCTACATTGAGGGTCTGTTTATCAGGACTTATGTTGTTGTAATTTTGAAAAATGTGTGTTTCTTTCACCTTACAAGATTTTTTTTTATTTTTTTTCGGTTTTCCCATACATGGACAAGGAACCAAATACAGTAACTTAATTGAACTTGATTTATTTTTTTTTTTTTGTTTTACATGATCCTAAAAAAATTTGAACAATTTCACAAAAATGACACATTGGTGTTATGTCGCCAAATAACACACTAAGGTTGAAACTTTGGAAAAAAAAAAAAAAGAGTACCGAATTTTTTTTTTTTGAGTGTGTTATAAAGGGTTAACTGACATGCGGTTGTACATGCATTTGTATTCTTGTGCTTTTATATGTGTCAGCCCTGATAAGAATTTCCTCCTCTGAGAAAAAGTCTTAATTTATTCTAACCCGGGTGAGATTAAACTAACTCCTTAAAATCACCTGGGGATCGCATCTCTGAACCTACCTTTTCCACTTAAGGTGCTAATTACTCCCCTGTAATGAAAGTAATCAGAACTAGAAGTGGTGTTGCATGCGGAGAGCTTGTTTTGTGATTGCCTGTATCATCCCGTGCAGTAACAGGCTTAAGAACTGAACTGCTTCAGTGGAGCAATCAGATAAGGGGGAACATAACTTGAATATTGATGACACATTGATGCGGCATTGGGGAACAGGTCGGCCTCGGTTCTGTACAGAATCAAGTACAGATGCACCAGGTCTGGGTCAAAGCAACGTATCCTTTATTACAGTTTATTCTTTATAGAAATACTATGAAATACAAAATTTCAACCATAGCGTCTTCCCAGCCAGCATATGCTGCATAAAGGGATTCCATGTGGGTTTGTCCACGGTTTCCATGGTGGCCCCGCATGTGTTTGCCCACATCAGAATAAGAATCAAAGATCTGAATTTATCATATTATTTATTTTTCACACTATTTATGCCACAACACTTTGGTACTACATAGATTCTATGTTTTACAAATATCTTAGTTTGCAATACTTTTTATTTTAATGTAAATAACTGTACCTTTTACTTTTTTTTTTATACACTGATATTCGTTGACTTTCTGTAAATCCTTGTACTGAACAAGAATTTACAATGAAAGAATACAATGAAGAGTTTCTGATTCTGATATGGACAAACACATGGGAACACCACTGAAACCACGGGCAAACCTACATGGGATTCTTACATCCAGCCTAAATGTAACCCTTCTGGGGCCCACATAGTCATGCTGACTGGGTTATTGGAGGACATAAGAAACGTGTATTACTTTTTTGAAGCTTTTTGAAAAATTTTAGTATGTAGAAAATCAAGTCAATGAAGTCACCATATGTTTCCTTACCTGCAGGTGGCATAAAAAAAGAAGAAATATGTATAGTAAAAAAAAAAAAAAAAAAACACAAGAAAACATGTGTGATATGAACAGAACATCACTTGTAGAACAATAGACCAAGATAAGTGTCGATTCAGACCCTATTTGAAGATGAAGCTGACAGCAGAGGGTCCTTACTGTAGTACCATGTAAGGTTCTACTGTAAGGACTGATGTTCAAAGGGATACTGTGGATGTGGGCAGGTGTCTCTCTCTCTCTCTCTCTCTCTCCTGATCTCCAGACTTTGCTGGATTTTGTCCAGATGGCACCTCCTGACCCGAAACACGCACTCCAGGCTTTCTCAGCTCATCTGCCATGTGCACCACGTTTCTTTTCATGGCATACCCATCTTCCGTGTCTGCCTAGTGTTTAGGCTCTACTTCGCTGATCTGAAACTTAAGTATGTTTGAATACAGGCGTAGAGGTGCCCAGTTTCTTTTATAAACATCAAGTGAGACATATTTTGCATTAAAATGTTCTATCATGGCACAACTGACCTGGTCCATCAGCTTCTGAGCCAAACCCAGTCATCTGTGGGATTATAGGATTACTTTTGCAACAACACATCATCAGTAGGGTACGACGAACCCTTCTAAACCCAGCTCACTTTCCCTATTAGTAGGTGAACACTCCAAGGTTTGGTGAATTCTGCTTCACAATGATAGGAATGGTACCTAACAAGGCAGGTAGACTCACAGGTGGACCTTACAGACCCTGTAGACCACATTGGACCTGAGATTGTTGACTCTCTGTACCGGAGGCGATTTCTCAGAGACAGCAGGGGAAGCCGAACTTCCCCTAAAATTCTGATACATACTGATAAAGACAAAGATATTCTGACAACTTCCATGACATTTTCAGGAAAGGTGCAAGGTGGTCCAGAAAAGATCGCATTAAATGTTGGTGAATGTAGATCAATGGTCAAGGTTAAGGTCACCAACAATGTGTTTTGACAATGATTAGAGACGGGGCACATCAGGATTTTCCTTTTCATTCCTGTATACTCAGTTTTGCAGATAGCTTATTTGTTCTCTTACTGTTGAAGTTCATTGACATCAGAATCTTTCAGGACAATTTTGAAGACTCTAGGTCAAAGGTTAAGGTCACAATAAAGGCCCAAATCAAATTTTAGATATAACTTTTGAACTATTGCCACCTTTCCACTGCAAGGCACAGCTCGGCTCAGTTCGGTTCGGCCCCACACCAGCCCGCCTCGATAGAATTTCCACTACAAACCCATGCCGCCTCGAGGAACCCCGCATTATAGTAACACGTATGCGTTACGTTATTGACGCACGACGCCAAAGACCAATCCCAGGGCATTACGCATCCTCAGCCCAACTTCAGCCCAGCAGGCGAGCAGGCCCGATAAAATCTCGGCTCGGCCCGCTTTCAGGAAGTGGAAACACACACTTTATCGGGGTGGAGCCAAACCGAGCCAAGCTGTGCCCTGCAGTGGAAACGTGGCATAAGTATCTTACATACTATCAGTGAGCACCAACATACTGGTCTTTTTATGGTGCATCTTGTGTGTATAGATTTTGACCTATTGTTTACCCAATAGGTTAGGAGGTACTTATAAATAAAAAAAAAACAACAACAAACAAACATAAACAAACCCAATCAAACAAAAAAAAACCTCAAATGGACAAAATGGAAAAAATTAGTGAGACTTGCTTACTGTTATCGACAGATAGGAAACCTGGCACGGGCTTCAAAATGGCATGATGATCTCTGACCTTCAATGACCTTAAAAGGTCAAAATCAAGGTCACATGATTTTAAGTCCAAAAAGAGTTGGGATGTATACTCTCAACAATATATCCTCTTGTTGACAGATAGGAAACTAGATGTAGGCTCCAAAATT
>JAPTYR010000015.1:13787612-13798355 GCA_029814505.1 Siphamia roseigaster | reverse complement strand
CTTTCTTTCTTTCTTTCTTTCTTTCTTTCTTTCTTTCTTTCTTTCTTTCTTTCTTTCTTTCTTTCTTTCTTTATCTTTCCCCATCCAACAGCATCACACGTCAATCCACTGAAATGTTCCCTCCCTGTTCTTAGAGTCATCCACCTCGCTGTGCTGAGGCTCCATCTTCTCCACTTCCTGTCTGCTCTCCACTGTCGTGCCCAGCAGTGAGGCTGGGAGGCCGGCTGGAGCAGAGGGCCAGGTGTTGCGAGTTAGAGAGCGTCACTTCAATAACATCGGTGCAATCAGAACCTTACACTGCTCGCTCAGTGGGGCGCCTCCTCAGCCGAGAGGTGTGAACAGCCGGTCACAAATTAACCGGCCTGCACGCCTCATCCATCATCCCCTTCCTTTCCTTCTTTTCCTCCATCTTACCTTTGAGGGGGTTTTTTTTGTTGTTGTTTTTTTCCCCACTCTCTTTTTCTCTGTTTCACCATGCAGCTGATGGACTAATGGCAGATTAACTACTAAAACGTGGAGACACAGTTGATGTCCATCTGTGCTTGTCTTCTCTCCTCCTCTTGTCCCTTCTGTGTTTTTCCACTCACATAGGTTGCAATTACCAATCTGATTAAAGATGAAAATTGTATTTTTGTAATAAACTGGTATTTCTAAACTGTCCACACATGAATCAATAGTGATAAAGTGTCTGTCATTGTTTTTAATATCACAGACGCTGGTTTAGTCTGTAGCAATCACACAATCAATATTCAGGGTCAGGCATCATTGTGGTGGATTGGTATAATATTGATTTGTGTGGAGGGGAAAAAAAATAAGTGAAAGTAAAAAAAAAAAAAAAAACAACTGATGAAGAATCTGATGGTTCATATATGACCGCAGGCACCGTATCTCATGTTTATGCACCAGCGTTTGTACATTTGTGGTCATGCATGCCTTCTGTTTGCTGGTAGTGCATTTGTTTGTGACTTTCTAAGTGTTGTATCTGTATCCACAGGCCTCCAGCAAAGCACCCAGAGGCAAGCAAGCAATAAATAAACCATGGAGGGAAGTGTGCATTTACTGTTTTCCTCTGCCTTTCTGATTTTTTTTTTCTCTGCAAGCCTAAGTGCACTCACTCATGGTCGATTTTCTAATCAATAAACGGAATATCTCTGAGATAACACACAGACTTCTTCCTGTGAAGGTGGGCAGGACCAGTTTTAATGCATTTCACATTCTGCATGTGTGCACATTCAAACATAAAGAAAGGCTCATGCCTTCATTGTGTCTGTTTCCTGTTTGGAAATGGATATCATGGTCCTCTGCGAAGGAGACAGAACAGGAGGATGGGGGAGACAGACAGGCCGACTCTAGACTGAGTTATGGGTTGTTATTGTTGTGGAACTTGTCAACTACCAGGGCTCATAACTCACATGTGGCAGGTTAGAGATGGACTAAAATGAAACAATACATGAAACATTAACCGATGAGATTTGATCAGAAATGTGCTGTCAAGAGGGAGGCATTAGGTCTGATCCCTTATGTGTTAATGTGTTGGTGTTTTTTTTTCCATATATCTGCAAAGTAGAAAACATAATAAACAGGAATTATAAATCAGACAATTTTGTTGTAGTTGACTGATTTTCAGGTCGTTATGAATTGGATTGGTTACACAGTGTGCAATAAAGCTGTAGCAATTAAGTTTTCACTTAATTAAATCAATAAACAAACTAATTACTTAGTCACGTCATTATGGCCTTAACAGAGGAATTGTTAAATTATGACTGGCATGAAATCTATGTAGAAGATGTTAATGATCTTACAATGCTTTCTTGGATATATTTATGACGTTGCCCAAATTAAAGAATATGGGACAAAATTTAAGAGGAGTGGGAAACCTTGGTTGACAAGAGGATTGGTAAAGGCTTGTAAAAAGAAAAATAGGCTTTATAGGGATTTTTTTTGAAACAGAGAAGTAAAGAAAAAGAGGAAAAATACAAATTATACAAAAATAGATTGATTGTGGTTATTAGATCACATAAGAAGACCTACTATGAACAGTTGATGGAAAAACAAGGATTATATTAAAGGAACTTGGAGAGTGTGAAATGATATGATTAAGAAGAGTACAGAAAAGGATTTCCAAATAGGTGGTATTAAAACTGATGACAAGGTGATGGAACACATCGGGGATATGGTGAATGTATTTAATGATTATTTTGTTAATGTGGGACCAAATCTTGCAAGAGATATTCCACAGTATGGGCATGGTAATGATAGCGTCAGGTGTCTTACAGAAATGAGTAATTTGATGTTTCGTGGAGGGGTTTGTGAGAATGATGTGTTGGAAGTGGTTAGAAAATTTAAAAACAAACAAAAAAAAATTCTACTAATATAAATTCCATTGATGTGAGACACGTAAAAGAGCTGACTACCAGTAATATACAAACAGTTACTTAAAAATGAAAATAGCCAAATTGATTCCAATTTACAGGAGCATTGTGTCAAATTCGAGACCAGTGTCATTATTACCACAATTTTATAAAATTCTAGAGAAGCTGTTTGTAAAAAGATTGGATGATTATATTGATAAGTGATCATCAATTTAGGAGGAATCTATCAACATCGCTAGCAGTAATGGAATTTGTAGAAAAGATTGCAACAGCAAGGGACAAGAAACAGCCCACGGTGGGTGTTTTTACTGATTTAAGAAAAGCAAAAGATCACTCAATATTACTCCCAAAATGTGATAAGTATGATGTATGGGGTGTAGCGCAAAAATGGTTAAAGTTTATTTTGATGATAGGTTCCAGTATGTAACAATTAAGAATACAAATTCACAACTTAGAAAAGTCACCTGTGGGGTCCCACAAGGGTCAGTTCTGGGGCCTAAATTATTCTTACTTTATATATATGATATTTGTATGGCATCTAAGGAGTTGAATTATATAATATTTGAGATGACACAAATTTGCTTTATTCAGGAACAAATCTAAAACAACACTAGAAATGGTAGAAAACAAACTAAGTTGAAAAAGTGTTTTAGTGTAAACAAGTTATCTCTTAATGAAGATCAAACAAAATGTATGGTTTCCAGTAGTATTCGGGAAAATGGTGACATAAGGCTGCGGATCAATGAAATTGAGGTTGAAAGGGTGTAAGAAACTACATTTTTAGGAGTGATTATTGATCATAAACTCAGTTGGAAACCACAGAGAGAATATGTAACGAAGAACGTTGGTTATGTTTAGAGCCAGGACTTTTGCTGCAAATTTGCAGAGATTATTTGTTTTAGTATCACAGGATGAAAAACATAGAAGTTGGTTTAATTTTAAACAGCAAAATGTTCAGACTAATGTAAAACAAATGTGTATTTCTGTTGTTGGAGTCAGGATGTGGAATTCTCTGACAATGCAAGGAAAGAGATGTACAGATATTTTTCAGTTTAAGAGGTTGTATAGGAAAATAATTGAGTTGCTTTGTAGAAATGGGTAACTGACTGCTATGTAAACTATGAAAATGGACATGTATATGCTAAATTGATGTTTGTTTGTGTAAGTATGTTGCTATGATTATTTTGTTGAGCATAACTCAATTACTGCTTTATCAATTAGTGTCACAGTCAAATGCTGAAATTCTGTTTTAGTTGGGGAATTTCCAATGTTGTAAGTGGGGAAGTACAAATAAGCCTGTGGATTTAGCTTCTTCCCTTTTTCAGTTACAGGTGTGTTTATGTTTTACGTGTACGATTTTTTTGTCTTGTTTTTTTTGTGTGTTTTATATAATTGAAATAAAAAAATTTTTTTTAAAAAATACATTCAAATTAAATGCATTTTAGATATATTTATTTGAATTTTGAATATTAGTCATAGTACATAAAGACAGATTGAATATAGACATACGATATGAGCCCCAATCCCAAGCCCACATCTCATTTATCAAGGTTTACAGAGCGAAAAAAAAAGTCAGTACATAAATAAATAACTTAGATATACACAAAATGTCAAAATTAAACACATAGTGCAATACCATTAACATGTGTAACATTTTTGAGTAAAATACCGTGACGGATATTTCAATATGTATTAATACCTGACAAAATAGTTACTTATATAATTAAACTTCAGCACGTTTGACATCTGCCCTAGAGAAACTGAGTTGTATTTATGTTAAGAATGTGTTTTATGCTAGTACTAAAGGAAAACACAGGGGCCTTTCAGCTCATACTTATAGACCTACGCCTTGTAGTATGATATTTAACTTTAAAGTATTGCTCATATTGGAGTAATCTCCCTTCTGCTGCAACAGTTTACACAAACAAAGTAGCACGAGTACTGTCCTTTTCCCATCCTCTATACCAAGTGTTTTCCTTAAGTACATACCAGGTATAGTGATGGACACAGATGACTCACTGCTTCCTCATTATCCAGATTTACAGACATACCACAATTCCGATTAAATATTTCCCACAGCATGTTCTTATATGATGTAATGGAAATAATGGTTAGTATAAACAAAGCAATAAAACTCAAGAGTCTAATGTTTACAGAGATTTTAGGAGCTAAGATTTGAGCTAAATCTCCTACTGGCAAGTTATTATTATTTATTTCCTTTTATTTTTTCAGAAATAAACAGACAGCAACAAAATATGCAGTAATTTATGCAACTAATCCCTCTATCGATATGTAGTGTTTCAGCAAGATGTAGTAGAGTGTAAGCCACATGGAAAGTATGTCCTATATTATAAAAGCAAAATGAGTGTATGTGTCTCGAGCATCACCCAAAACCCAGAAAGAGCTGATTGCTGTCGTTTGGCATACTTGTGTATTTTTGGTCAAAGAAGAGACTAATGAAAATGACAATTTGATATGACCAGTATTTTAGGAGATATTAGTGATTCTGGAATACAATAACCTCCCAATGGCCAATTCTGTCAGTATACCCAAAACTATAGAATCATCAATGAAGTGGGTTACCTAGCAACAGATAAACAATGGGTCCATCTTGCCATGGTTTCCACTATCATGTGCAGAAAAAGACAAGCCAGATGAGATGTTATTCAACTGAAAATGGAAGTGGAATTTACCAAGAAAATAAAGGAAAGAACTGTGTGAGAAGGTCTAGAACCAAAACTAAAATAAACAAAAATCCAAATGATCACACATGAGGGAGATACACTGTTTTATTGCAGTGCCCTTCATTATATATCAGTGCTGTCAAATAATTAATATTTTTAATCAGATTAATCACCTGGTTGCTGTGGATTAATTTTGATTAATCATGATTAAATATCTGCACAAAAGTTCCTATGTGTCCTGCACAAATAGCAAATAAATGTCTATTCTATTCCATATTAATCACATTTCATTTTGGATGAACAAACAGACTCAAGAAAGAAGGGGATAAATACTAGGGATGTCCCGATCAGGTTTTTTGGCCAACGAGTTCGAGTCAATTCATTTGGAACCGATACCAAGTCCCGATCCGATACTTCTCATGTATTTTAAAAAACAATAAAGAATGAATGCTTCTTTCTTGCCACGTCTTGAAATCCGAAGTTTGCATATTTCACAATTGGCAACCACAGGGTTTTTATCATCCACTAACATACCTCCACACAGACGACATATACTCGCGGAGCTAGTAGCCATTTCTTTGTTTTGCCCCGCCCGCTCGATGATATTCAGCCAATGTTGTCACTGTTGCCAAGTGACGTCGTGCCGCACACATAGCTGTGTGAGGTAGAGAGGTCTCACTCTGTGCCACCGCGTAACTCCAAATCTAATAATAAGCTATGAAAATAACTACATATATTTATCCGAGTCCTGATCGGGAGAGAACGCCAGATTCCGATCGAGTCAGCAACCACGTGATTGGGCCCAATTTCCGATCATGTGATTGGATCGGGACATCACTAATAAATACAATAAATAAATACACATAACTAACATAACTAATGGTGACGTGAAACGAAAGTGAAACATACTTTCAATGTCCAACTCCCAGGTTCTATTCCTCTATTATACAATGGATCGTACATGACATTTTCACAACTTCTAATCTGTATCCACTGAATACACAAATGTTGGGCTCCATGAATTTCTCACATTTACACCCTTTTACGGTACCCCGGTGCATGGGGACATTTCTGAATTCTGAGACTGCTGACAGTTCGGTTCAGGTGAACACTAGTGCTAGTAATGTAGGAAATAGGAGTAAGAAAACTGTCACAACCTGCCTGTTATTTTAAATGTTTGGTTGTCCCTGAATAAATTGTACCCTGTACACACACACACACACACACACACAAAATATCATAATATTCTATCATCGTAAGTTACCTAGAATTTCCAGGGGGTTTTCTTTCCAGCTGTTTGGAAAGTAAACTTTTTGGTAATCCTTGAAGCGTTTGTCATCCTCTATTTCCATCGAAAAAGCTGATACGCTAAAGTCTTGGTGCTTTGTCCCGTTCTATTTTAACATCATCCCCACTGACATCATCTCTCACAAAACATTTGCACTCGTCCCTCCCTCCACTACACCTCTAAGCCCAGTCTAAGTTAACACATCTTATTTGCCACATTTCCCACGTTGCTTTGAGCTCTCCATGATGGGAACATAAACCACAATATGGTACCGTATCAAGTGTGTGTATGCAAAATAAAAGTCTTCCAGCTGGTTGCCGAGCCTGGATCCACTTTGTAATCCCCGGTCTTTACCTTCAGGCTGGCTTCCATTCTGTTTTCACACGTTAGCACGTTCATCCCTGGTTTTCTGCCTCTCCATTTATTGCTCTCTGGTTGAGTTGGAGGAGAAGGGAAAAGAGCCTGGGGCAGGCCACCTGTGCTGTTGTGTTGTTGGTTTGTGTAAATCAGTAATAAGAGGAATTAAAGTCTGTTTGGTAAGAGAGAGAAGGGCTAAAATCAGAACATGATGTGTATTGCAGTGGTTGGAATATAATGGTATATGCATAAACGGGACGTGTACAGTCTATTTTTGTGTGTGGACTCAGATATTATCATTGTCATTATACACTAGAAGAAATGATTACATATTCAGCTATATTAAAGAAAACATTCACAAGTGTAGATGCCCACACTGGGATTGTAGCAATACAAATAAATAAAGCATTCCTCATTATTTATCCGTGAATCTACATTTTTCTTTGCTCCAAAACACCACAGAGCCATTTGGGTGCATAATTAAAATTCATATTACCCTTATGCATACCTGATATGAAAGACAGAACACTGAACACAGTGTAAGCCTTTCATGGTTTACATTACTTTTAAAGTTTTCTGAGTAAACATGGTTAAATGACCTCCTTAAGTCCACCTAACCCTACTGGTTTATTATTTGGCCGCTTTATCTGTCTTTAAGTCCTTTGTGTTATCTCATTTTTTACATGATATAGTTGATCCTATTTTCCTCAACAACATGCACTGTGATTAGAGATGTAAAAAAAAAGAACGGATGATGCGGTTGTTGATCCAGGCCGCTATGTCATCCGGGTAGACCGGGTGGTAGTATGCATTGATCCGCCCAAATCGAGTCAGACGACATATGTCAACACATGGCACATAGTCGAGAGGGAAATGAAACCGAGATGTATACTTTAGTTGACTACTATGTTGTTCATTCATGCACACTCACTCAGTGAAACGAATATTAACCCCCGCCTCATAAAGCGAGCAACTCCGTCGGATAGGTGAGGAATCACGGGTTGTTTCTGCTCTGATGAATCACTGCTGACTCGGATCAACTGTTAAGTTTCGTTTTCTGACGAACGTGCAGTGCCCGGTTCTGCGTTCGACTCCCCTCCCCTCTGTGTCTAAGTTGACTTGGTATTGTGGTTAAGTCTGTCCTTTAGCCTTATATTCAATAAAAAACGACTTATGGTTCAATTGTAAACGTTCTTTAGCAGTAGAGTCGCAAATGTTAAGCCCCACTTAATGACAGATCCCTGCTCGGGCAGAGTTTTGTTTCTGTGTCAAGGAAGCAGGTGCCCAAGTGTGACGAATCTACTGGTTGACGAGTTTAAGTGAGCCATCCCTCCGTCCGTTGCTCACAGTGACTCAAGTGATTCAAGGGATTTGTCTAACCCAACTCCCCTTCCCAGAATGATCCAATTAATCTGGATCAGCCAAAAGATCCGAGTTAAGCACCTCTAACTGTGAATGTGTTTAAATTGTCTTTATGACTCATTCGAGGTATTTATCAAAATATAACAAGTCTCTGTTACATCATAAATCCTAAAGTCTTTTGTATGTAAATGCTGCATGAAAACAAAACAGGGGACCACCCATGTTAATAAACAATCAAACAAATCAATAAAAACAATAGCTAGAATCATGTGGCGAGGAAGTATGACAGTACAAATGTAACTATTTCATACTGATTGGTGTGCCTGAACACCAAAATACCAAACAGAACTTCAAAAAAAGACATACAATTGAAAAAGATCAACTTAAAATCCATCACAATGCTCACAATGAGACCATCAAAGTTATGACCAGCAACCTGTGCCCTTGAAGCAGTTAACAAAGACCATTCTGTTTCCTAATGGCAGATGAAGCAAACATGTAGAGTTTTTATTCATCTATTTTTTAGAAACATTTTCAAATATACTTGTAGAGTGATTTCATCAAATTTTAAAGTAAATTCATTTCATTAAAAAAAGAAAGACAAAAAAGAAAAAAGAAATCAATCAATCACTCTTTATTTATATAGCACTTTTCATACAATAAAATGTAGCACAAAGTGCTTTACATATAAAATCATTACACCCTACCACCACCAAATCCACATATACATGCACACAAAGCAAACAGGTTGAGTACGGGGCGAACCATAAACCAAAGAGAGGAGGAGCTAATGTAGGAAGCCACCCACACCATGGGGTGGCTGCCGCCCCCAGTAATCCCAGTGCCACCACTATGGAGCTGCCCCTTGACCAGTGAAGGAGGGCAAAGCCGCTACCACATTGCTGTGGCAGTGACCACCATCCCACCAGGAAGGAGCAAACCCCAAGGCCACCAGAACTGACAAGCCCCCCACCCACAATGAAACACTGGAGAATATATATCAAAACAAAATCTAAATATACTATAAAGGTAAGAACAGAAGCAGTGGTTAAGTCAACTTAAACATGAAAAGAGACAGGAATTAGAAACGTAAGATAAAAAAAGGAGCTTTAGTTAAGAGCCAGATTAAAAAGGTTGGTCATGAGCCTGGTTTTAAAAACATCTACAATCTCTGCGGCCCTCAGGTTCACTGGTAGGCTGTTCCAAAGGTGAGGGGTATAAGACTGAAAAGCCGCCTCACTGTGAGTCTTTGTGTTCACTTTTGGAACAGTCAAAAGGCCAGGACCAGAGGACCTGAGGATCCGCAAGGGTTCATAAGGTAAAAGCAAGTCTAAAAGATAAAGAGCAAGACCATTAAGACATTTAAAAACCATTAAAAAGGACCTACAAATCAATCCTGAAACACACAGGGAGCCAATGCAGTGATTTTAAATCCGGTGTAATGTCAGCTCTCCTTCTGGTACTCGTCAGCACATGAGTGGCTGAGTTTTGCAAAAGCTGTTGTTGTGAAATTCTATCTTTGGGAAAACCAGAAAGCAGGTTGTTACAGTAGACAGTCCTACTGGAGATAAAACCATGGATTAGCGTCTCCGCGTTTTCTAGAGAGAGAACTGGACGGACTCTGGTTATATTTCTGAGATGACAAAAACCTGCCTTAATGGTAGATCCAATACGTGGAATAATAGTGAGCATAGAATCAAAGATAACACACATATTTCTAACTTGTTCTGATGGGTTTAAAGAACATGCTTCAAGTTTTTGCAGGCATTTCACTCTCGTAGCTCCAAGACCAATGACTAACCCTTCATTACCACCGCATCCGTTATGGGTATGTTGTGTTGTGACTGTTGCGTTGCGTTACGGCCAAGAGTGTCCATTTCCACCGCATGCTTACAGCAGTAGTCGAGCTGCGGGTGAAGTCTTGTGGTAATGACCACAAGAACTTGCGAGATCTTGCAAAGTCCCATGAATTCTCGTGGTAATTGCCATGAGAGTAGTAGTAGTGAAAATAAACAGACCCAGTCTCACCATAATCTATTGTTCCCCCAGTTGAGCAAGGCAGCAGATCTTTGAGTGTGGAGTGCTTTGTGTTTCTACATGGTGTCGACAGGGTGTCAATGACCCCTGGAAGACCTTTAACTTGTTGAGTTCAACACTGGCTCAACCCATTATTGACGACAGTGAAATATGATCGCTTTGTGAACAGAGTTCTTTTATGTTGAAAAGTAACCGGATCTTTTATTTTGGAATTGGATGTTCTTAACATCTGCTGCCGCTTGGGCTGCGCTGAGCTGAATTTATGCGTTTCCTTACAGCAGGCAAAAAAAGAACCCTTGCGTGTTTGCTGCAGCTCTGTTACAACTGCCGTCGCGTGCTGCAGTGCCCGCCGCAATCAGTGGGAACACTCTCATTGACTATAGTGTTACGTATTTGTTGCAGCTGCTGTAAACGGCCGTAACGCAATGCAACAGATGCGGTAGAAATGAGGGGTACGACTTCAGTTTTGCCCTGTTCATTAATTTAACCATGCAATAACCTCAGAAAGGCTAAATAACAATAACATTGTTACTGTTTCAGAATTGAATGATACATTTATTAACTAGAAAAGCACTTGAAGATTCTGCCAATGCAGATCACCCCCCGTCCTAAATGACTCAAATGACTGGCACTCACTTCTGCG
>JAPTYR010000015.1:13618418-13630801 GCA_029814505.1 Siphamia roseigaster | reverse complement strand
GGACACAATGGACTGACTAGGACAGAGCGGGGTTTGAACCGCCAACCCTTCGGTTATTGGACGACCCACTCTACCAAAGGTTAGTTGGTTCATCTAAATTATCCATGGGTGTGAATGTGAGACTGTTTGTCCATATGTTCAGCCCTGTGATGAACTGGCAATTGGTCCAGGGTGTACCCCGCCTTCACCCTTCAGTGGCTGGGATAGACTCCATGACCCCGTGACCCTAGTGGGGAAAAGCGGGTTCAGAAAAGTAGAGTAGAATAGAATCACCTTCATTATCATTACGCACAGGTTGTGTCACAAACTTACACTGTAACACGTTTAAAATTTGCTCGGCATCAGGGACAGATCACGCCGCTAAATCCGAAAGCTAAATGAGAAAAACTCCAAAAAGTTAATTTCCTTCTTATTTTTATTCTTTTGTTGTTAACTCCCTATACAACTTACAAATTCTGATATTCTGATATGTGACACAGTTCTCATAACTGGCATTCCATATCCTATGATATGTTTTAAGTGTAGTTAATGCATATACATGAGCTGGAGTTAACAAAATGAAAACCTGAAACATTGAACAGGCGATACAAGCACACAAACCATGCATGTTTAAAGGGTTAGCACTAATGTAAGTCAAAATCATAACATTCATTTTAAGTTTATGTGGTCATATGTTATTAGTACAGTGTATCCCTTATGAAAACACTCCTAAGCAAATAAACAAACACACTTCAAGGCTAAACCATATTTGATAAATTAGTGAAACATTTTGACAAAATACTGGTAGAGGCAGGATTAATTTGGCTGGAAGGGGATGCATTTGGGGAAAAAAAAAAAAAAAAAAAAAAATATATATATATATATATATATATATATATTAAAAACATATCTTTGAATATAGTGAGCTATAGTCAATGTTACCGTACCTTATTCAGAGATATTTCTCAGCTGGAAGCATGGTGAAGCATAATTTAATATCAAGTGAAATATAGTGTAGCTCAAAGCATTCCCATTGGTCAGATATCACCAATACTGCTACTGATGATAACACTTTTAACAAAACAAGTCTTGAAATATTTCCCTCATATCATCTTGGGGTCAGTAATGTTAAGCTGCATTGTTGTCATTCCACAGCAAGCTACAGTTTACCATTTGTTATTTTTAAATCCCCTTGTTTTGATCCTCAGGAGCTAAGTGTAAAACTTAACAGAGTGGAAAGTAAACATGGTTATACATATCCTTTTCTTATCCTTTATACCCTTTGCTCTTCATTGTTAGTTTTAGGAATAAGAAACAGTGGAGGTCCCTTGAAAGCATAGTCTTTAAAACTGAAACTGAAGTGTCAGTGAATCGTACTGAAAACATTGACTACATCCAGAAGACTAATAATACACAGAAAAAAAAATAAATAAATCAGCTACTTGGATGCTATACCTACAGTTGTGTTAGATCCTTTAACAGCAATATCACTCTTGTAACACACTAATTAGCATGGGTTAATAAGGAAGCTAGCTGACAGACCATATTTATGATAGCAAGAGGAGATGCTGCTAAATTACATCAGAATCAGAATTTGTCATTGGATCAAAATCCAGCCTTAAAGTGTGATCACACAAAAAAGGAAAGTAACACTGGACACTTAGAATATGGCCACATCTGTTTTGAATCTATATAATAATTGTCCAGAGATCTATGTATGTATGTAACCTCCGTGTTGTCCGGCCTTTTTCGTTTCTGTTTGGTCAATCTCCGCGAAACTCAGGTGGCGTGCCCGGGGTGCGCACCAGATTTGCAGTTAAGGGTTTCGCCGCGGTCGGCCCGCACGCTCTGTTTTTTTGGCCCAAAAAACCAACAGGCCAAACTTTATGGGCCTCTGGAGCCCTAACCATTGCAGATACTGTCTCGGGTACCACTGTCGGCCTATAGGAACTTGCCGGTTCCTCATCCGGTGGTGACTTTGGATTTGACCTTGTGTGACCTTGAAGGGGGGATTTAGGGTTTCGGCCGTAAAGGCTTGAGATACACACTCGGGCGCCATTGCTGGCGGGTTTGTGAGTTGAATCCCACTGACATGCTAAAAACAAAGCAAATTGCCAAAATCCTTTTTATTTTACATGATAATACGGTTATTCCTGATTAGCACTGACTACAATACAGCTTTATTACATAGAAAACGCATGTGGTAACACTTTTACTACATGTTTATTGTCAATTTGCTGAACTTCTGTCTTTCATATATAAATAAATAAAATTGCTTTAATTACCAGGTGTCCCACTGTCTTACATCTAAAACATCTCTCCAGTGTTAGTAGTCCTGTCCATTCTAAAAGCTTCCAACAGATTGCATGGATCATCAAACCCTTTTTTTTTAAGCTTATTATGATATAAATAAATCTATGATCTGAAGTTACATCAAATGATGTGTTTGTTATCTTTTTTCCTTGTGATCTGAACAGATAGATTTTATGATTTAAACCCTTTGTTTTGTCTTCCTTTTATGATCAAGTCCAATTCAAAGGGTTTTTTTTTGCTTTCCCTTCTCCTGCTGTGCAGAGAATATATAAGGGGAAATGTTCTTTGCATATGAGTTGGGGTCATTTCAGATTTCATCCACATTCAGACGCAAACAGAACTTTCAAATATGGAGAAATGTGTCTGAGTGAATGTGGGTTGCTGAAACCCAGGTGGAGAGGAGGATGGGGGGGGTAAAGTGAAGGGCCAGACTTCCCATTTTCTGCATTTCTTTTATCCCCTTTTTCTTTAAAGCACCCTCCCGCCTCCATGTCTTGATTTGGCTAATCTTCACAGGCCGTGGTGGTGGTGGTGGGGTGGAACCCAGACCCCAGAAGGGCCCTATGGCCAGAGTGCACCTCCCGTGGTCTTGTGATTCGCCTTATTTGAAGGATGGATCCGCCATTCGCTTCCTGCATGCTCCCAAAATACATCCCCCTGTGAGCTTCCTGTGTATAATTGTCACCAGCTGTAACACTGGGGATAAATAGGGCCATGGGGACAACACATTTGTAATTTTGGGGTGAGAGTGAAAAGGAAGAAAATTGGTAGCAGGCGAAAGAAATTAGCATTCTTTTGGCTTTAGAGGGCATTAAACATTAAATAGCTGCAAAGTCCCCTAAGTATTGGAGTCTTGGGAGTCAGATGAGAGCGGGTGGTGGAGGTGGGAGGGCGAGGATCAGAGCTTCAGAGGGTTTTTGTTTGGGGCCACAGATGGTTGGTTTCACCACACTATGTACCTCCTGCAGTGTTCATGCCATGATATAGTGTGACTATCTATTATTGATGCCTGTTTGGGGAGGTTTTGCTGGGCTTCATTGGCTTTCACTTGCTTTCATGTGTTTATTTCACTCCAACCTGCTTGTGTAAGTGCAGAGGCTTCCAGACAGCCGTGAGCAGCCAGAAAATCCCCTGTGTAACAATATTTCTTGTTTTAACAATTGCAACAGTTTTGCAATTTTTTTTTTTTTTTTTTTTTTACATCTTTTGACTTCTTACTTCAACATTTGGCCTTAATGTTTGGTCTGCTGTTGTTATATTATATGTTGAGTGTCCTACTTCTTTCTTTGCCTGTCAAACCAATTGTAAACCATGGAGATTCTATATAAATAAAGTTATTCCTACTTTCGCCAAAGAGGTTATACGATCACTCCCATCTGTCTGTCTGCATGTGTGTCTGTCAACACAATTATATTAAAACGACAGCGTATGTATTCATGAAATTATGTTAAAGGTACGGCATGGGCCAACAACCAATCCATTTAATTTTGGAGTAGATCCATAAAAAACTATTGGTGCCTGGAAATATGCTAACTTTCTGTAAAACAATAGTTCAGTGGTCATTTCAATTAAAAAAAGAAAAAAAAATCACAATTAACACTTTACATCCACATATCCAATTAATTTAAATGTATTTATTTGTACACAAAGAAAAACTCTATATGATCATTGTTTTATAAAATATCTTCATATGTCATAGACCAGAGAAATGTCTACAGATGTTGACACATTGTTCCTGGAGGACTTGAATGTGTGGACACTGTGGATCAGGCATAAACATGTTCAACTGCAAATACATGAAACATGGGCGACTTGGAGTGTGATGCTATTATTTCCTATCCATTATTTTCCTATCCATTTCCATATGACTACATTAAATATTATTATTATTATTTTCCCATATTGTGTTTACTGATCATGTATTTAGGCATTCTGATATTACATTTGAGGGTCATTATATCAAAAACTGTGTAAACTTTAGTATGTAAAAGTGATGAAAAACAGATGTCTCCAACACCTGTCATTTATCAAAGAACATGTTTTACTGCTGAATCAATGTTGTAGGAGATGATAGTGTTTCCACGTTCACTACTCTGAACATCCAAATGGGTCATATCATATGACCATGAAAAATGATGAACTGTATTTTACAACAATTATTGAAGTGCAAAGGATTAATTGATCAACAGATATTAAACAATTTGGTTCACTGGATGTTTTTGGTTGTCATGGATGTTTGAGACTTTATGTACATTAGCAGCACATAGTATAGATGATTTTTGACATTAGCCAAATACATTTGTAGCTAATGGTATGCACTGTTGCTGCCAGAGCTGGGCAGTATTTTAAATACATGTATTTAAAATACATATTTAAAATACTTGTAATACGTGTATTTTGTAACTTGTATTTTACAAGATTGTTAAAAAGTAGTTTGTGTTTTATATTTAAATACATTGAGATGCTGTATTTAAAATGCTAAAATACTTTGCTAAAACATTTTTTATTCAGTAAAAGATAAGCGAATCAATCATCATCACAGATCTTTGGGTAAAGACGTAAATCACGTGACACGCCCAGTCAAGGCGTGAATGCGAACTTTTTTTCCGCGCCGCCAGTCACCACTACAGCAGTGAAGGGGAAGACACTACACCTCCATGACTCTGTTACAGGATACAAATAAACACTATCTTGTTGGTCTGTGATTTCTGTTTTGTAGTTTAATTTCTGAATTTTTGTATTTGAATTTATCAGCCTCCATTGTTATATGTCGTCTGCTCCTCAGTTTCAAATACAGACAGAAACACTGACCTTTACATGTCATTTTATTCATAGTTTGAAATGTATTCATTGTTCATGCAGACAAAAATAACATTCAGGCTGTTTGCACAAGAGTATTGTTTGTGAGCAATAACTTGAAGGTGATGGAGTGTCACCATTTATAAAATATTTTTTGATGTAGTAATAATAATAATAATAATAATAATAATAAAAAGAAAATGCTGGGATTATCTCATGTGTATTTTTGTATTTTCAATATACAAAATACTTCTATTTTATTTTGATACATTTTCCAGATCAGTATTTTTGTATTTTATTTTGATACATTTTGTGATCAAGTATTTGTATTTTGTATCAAAATACTTATGATGTATATGGTGTATTTGTGCCCAGCTCTGATTGCTGCTGTAAATGAACCAACACAGTTTTCATCATAGATGGATATGATTCATATTGAACCTCTAATAATGTTTTAAAAGGTTGAACTTACTTTGATTAAAATATTTTATTTTTTCCTGAATGAGAATCATTAAATATGTGTGGCTGTTTGGCTTTTTATAGGTTGATTTTTCACTTTGAAGTTAACCTGGCAGCCTCATATGTGGCAGCACCGGGTCCAAACTTGTGTAAGTGTGGCATTTTATTTTTAGAATGAAAGTTATAAAGCAAAAAATTTACTAAAGAATATACTTGATATTAAGTTCTCAACTCCTACAGTTTTGATTTAGAAAAATGTCTCCTCTGGTTCACCAAAAGTCAAAAGGTTTTTAACTTCACATTTTAATAATTTAAATGTATGTACACAAGTTATACTGTCATTAACTGTTGACATGGTCCTGGATTTGAGCCTCAGCAGAAATTTAGATCAGCCTGGATTTTATTTGAACAGAAAGTTGAAGAACTGCAGAGATGTCAGAGCTGGAATGAACAGACTTCAATAATCAAGACTGAAAATATATGAACATGAAGACATTACCGTTAAAAGTCCAGGCCCTGCTTTAAAATGTTTACACAGTGAGAATGAGAAACACCCAAACCTGCCAAGTCATTAGGGAAGAATAGTGAAGTGGAGTCGGTGTCCTACACTGAAACAAAAGCATTTCTATTTTCACAGCCTGAATTTTTTTCCTGAAACAGAGTCTGATGAATTAGAAGTTCCTCTTTGCAAAGTGAAAACATTTTTCCAGGAAGTGTGGTTAGATTTGTTTGTTCTCTGCAAGTCTCTGGTGGTGAAAGTGAAATATTAAACCTGGCTCCTTTTTCACCAACCTGCTCAGCGTGCTCCCACCTTTCATTTGCCTTTCGTCGCAATCGTGCAAAGCTGCAAATGAAAATGAGGCGTTATAGACTGCATGTCATTTCTGTACTAATTACGCTCCGTGAAGAGAAGCCACTGAAAAGAACCCTGGGAAACTAACTTTTCATCTGTTGCTTGCTGCTTCTTGTCACAGCATCTCGACTTTGATGTGGCGGCAGATCTGAAAGCGACTGACCCTGGGTTTTTCCCCCGCTCTTCCACACCTCCACCTGAGTGCTCATCAACGACGGATAAAATCAAATTAGCAGCCTCTTAGTCAATCACACGTGGATGTTATCCTCGTTACTGTTGTCCCACAGCTCGCCTTCAGACGAGTCTTTGCACAGATCATATTGCACCTTGCTTTCATTTCACGCTGTCAGCAAATGAGCGCTGAGTGCATTCTAACTTGATTTGCTTGTCAGTATTTACACTTCCCGTCACAAAGTGCTCTGACCTAGAAGGCTGCATATTTCTCTCAAGCATTTCAAATGCAATAAGTCCTTTGTTTAGAACAAAAGGAGAAAAAAAACCTCTGTATGGCATGACCTATTTTTATGAAAATATCTCTGAGGTGCTTAGAAGTATTGACTAGTGACCTGGCAAAAAAACAGTCATAGTGCATTTTAGTTATTTGTGAAGAAGTGGTAAAAATAATTTAACAAAAGATGTTTTTTTTTTTTTACCTCATAATTTGTTGTTGCAACATTATTCTTGCTAAAAGGGTTGTCGAGTAAAACTGGGGAATTACAGATTAAATTGGAAAAAGGAGGCCACAATGTTAAGAAACACTTGTCATCACTGATTCACTTGTAATAAAACATTATTTCTAAAAACCGAGGCGAGCAACGTGTCCCCTTGCATAAACTCAAAACAATATAATTATAGCCTTTGTCCTTCAGCAGTGTGTAGCAGTAGCACCGAAAAACATCTCAAAACAACTGCTTCCTGTTCGTTTCCTATGTATACACCCACAACTCGCCCAACCTAATGCTTCTTTTCTGTACTTGTAAAAAGTATTACCCTCAACTTAACATTAAGTCTTTGCTTACCCTGTTAACTTTTGGTTTTAAAATGCATCTTAAGCCAATGAATTCAAAAATAAATGATGCTAAATAATAAATATCAGGGGGCTTTTACAGGTCTTGAAACTTTAAAAAAAGCATGGAATTTTGAAACGCTGTTTTTCAGACCCTGAGAAGTCTGGAATTTTGTGTGAATGTTGTAAAAATGTATGGAAAAAAGTTCCTCTCATAGCCAAACGTACTCAGGGGCACATTCAGTTGTGCTCATAAGTTTACATACACTAGCAGAATGTATGATTATTTGGCCATTTTTCAAAGAATATGAATGATAATACAAAAACTTTTCTGTCACTCGTCACTTGTGGTTTGGTGAACCCATTTATTATCAAACAAATGTGTGTGTTTATATGTTTGTTTCTTTTTTATTAGACCGACAACAGAAACTATCGGAATGACCCTGATCATAAGTTTACATACCCTAGTTCTTCATTCTCTGTATTGGCTCCTTTAACATCAGTGACAGATGGAATTCTTTTGTGGAAGTTGTGGATCAGACATTTTATTTTTGCATTTTGTGTGATATTCATGCACATTTGTGATTTTCGTGTATTGAGAACATTTCCGTCTGTGAAACAATGTACTGCGAATTATGAATTCATTTTTCATACATTTATTAAAAGTAGTTAAAATAAGTTTTCTACAACAGGTATAAAAAAGTGGATAGGTACATAAAGTCAAGGTCTTGGGTTACAAAAAAATAGGCATTTTGAAAAAGTCTGGAGTTTTTATTTGGATAAAGACCAAACTCCCTGAAGGATCCACAGATATACTGGCTCCGACTGGCTGATATTTCTCCTTCCTACTTGCGAACAAATAAAATGACATTCAGCCCCAGTGGTGGCTATGGTTTATTGGTGGTTTATGAGCTCCTTGTCTGATTAAAGCTCAGTCACAGCATCCGACTGCAGCTCCATTCAGTTCTGCTTCACTACTGCTATGTCTGAGTCAATATTTTACCTGGTAGTTGTTAAAGTGTCTTGCCAAAATCTCTAGTGGCCCGTGGTGTGAGCTGAACTTTTCATGACGACAATGGTACATTAAGTAAGTGTAGACTCTTAAAAGGTATAATTTAATGGAATGATCGACGTGAACTGTGAGTGTAACCTGCTAACAGACATTGCAGATACCAAAAACGGCATGTAAACCAGCACAAAAACCATATGTGTGAGCTTTTGGTCAAATTATACAATACATGTTATCGTCCCCTTAGGAAAATTTGCTTCGGACCTTTAGATCTTCACAGTTGAAGCTGCTCGACTACAACAAAGACGTGATCACATAACCCACACATATTGCACACACCCATATCACACAAGACTCTCATAGATGGTTAAAAAGAAACATGCTTGCAATAAATAACAACAAAGAATAAAATACAGCATGATAAGATAATGTTATCAGGAAAAGAGATACGACCATGACATTATTGCACACTTCAGCTCCTGTACTTCTTCATGAAACATTATTCAAAGCCTTGGTTGAGGTGAGTGCAAACACATTTTTAAAGAAGTTCAGTTTACATTTGGGAACTCTGTATCGCCTACCAGATGATAGGAGTTCATACTCAAGGCAAAGGATATGAGAAGGATCAGATGAAACTTGTTGTGCTTGTCTAAGAACAGACTGTTCATACATAGACTGCTGGGAAAACTTTTCAGTCTTCCCTATAACCTTCATGGCAGTCTGTACCTGACGAGCAAATTAAGGTTTTAACTGGACAGAAAGACTACTTTACTAGATTGACATCCCATGCCAAATAATACTCTCTAAAACAGCCTGACAAAACAAAAATATTACCTCCTGATTAGGACCAAATACCATGAGTCAGTGTGAAAAATGCAACCTTTGCTGTAAATGAGAACATAAATTTGTAACATTTATTTCTGTGTGAATGCCGCAATACCCGTAAAAGCCGACTTATTTTTTTTTGTGTGTTTGTTATTTCGTCATAAATTAGCAAGCATTGTTGCAAGTTACACTACCACCTTCTAATTTAAATGGCATGAGATGGACCGTAGATGACCAACAGGTACTCAGCATCACTGGGAACTCCTTCAAGACTGTTGGAAACAATTTCAGATGACGACCACATGAAGACCATCGAGAGAATGCCAAGAATGTGCAAAGAAGTTATACAACCAAAATGTGTCTGTTTGGAAGAACCTAAAATATGAAACATGCTTTGAGTTACGTCACACTTTTTTTAAACTTGATAATTCTGTATGAGTTCTTCCACAGTTTTGATGCTTTCAGTGAGAAGCTACAAAGTAAATTGTCATGAAAATAAAGAAAAAAAGGTGAGTCCAAACTTTTGACTGGTAGTGTAGCTCACCTCAAAAGATACTTTCAGTGTTCGCCAACATGTTGTCTGTGTGTTGTGTCAAAAACTCTTTAGAGGTTGTTGGTTTTAACACTCTCAGCGGGCAGTACGCTAGCACATAGCAGACAGTTTGGGTTTTCGTCATTGATTTCAATGAATGACTTTGCGTTATGTTTGCTTATAGGGCGGCTGTGGCTCAGTCGGTGTGGGTCGTCCAATGACCAAAGCTTTGGCGATTCAAATCCTGCCTCCAACTTGTTGAAGCGTCCTTTGGCAAGGCACTGAACCTTCAGTTGCTCCCAGTAGGGACAGGCAGCACCGTGTGTATGGAAGCAGCTGTCTACTGGTGTGAATGTAAGGAATTATAAAGCACTTTGGGTGCACCATGGGTACATAAATATGCACTATATAAGCTAAGTCCATTTATGTTTTGGTTCATTGTTATGTTGGAATATCCAAGACTGTCCCATGAGCATTCATCCAGGGAATGTAAATTTATAAGCTCATAGATAGATAGATAGAAACACATACAAAACAAGCACAAATTCCATTTTCTTATTGTAAAAAAAGCAATACGTATTATAGGCAAAAAACTGTATCATGAGCCATCCAATCCATTATTTATTCATCATAACATTCTGAAATTCCAAAACTTAGTAGATTATAAAATAATACAAATGATGTATGAAGTAAAAAATGGAGAACTACCACCAAGTATCCAGAGGTTGTTCAAAATGAGGGAGGGGCGTTACAGTTTAAGGGGAACAATTATTTTTGAAAAACCAAAGATCCGGACAAATATCAAAAGTCACTGTCCATCTGTTAAGGGGTGAACAGTCGACACCTTTTCAGTCAGTCTGTGTTTTGTTTGTTCCTTATTCACTGACTTTTTCCGTTGCTTGTAGTTCAATTTATGTTTTGATTAATTTGTTTTCTTGCTTTTACTTGACCGAAATCAATCACTCAATCAATCCACCAATCAATAAAAATCTTGTTTATTGAACAACTCTTGTCCCAGCCATCCTTATTTTAGTGTGGGAGATCGTGGGTTCCCTTATTAAAAAATTCATATAAAATGAACGACTCCATATAATTGAAAAGTAAAAGATGTGCCTCATGTCCCTAGACCAGGACTATGAATGAAAATATTTTTGGAGTCCACAGGTCACATGACCCAGATGCTATTGAAGAAAAACCGTAAAATTTCAATGAAAAAATTCATATAAAATTATCGACTATTTAATTAAAATATAAGAGCCATGTCTTGTGTCACTTCAAGACACATTATTTAGCATGAGGATTTGTGTCATTATGTTTTCTGAATCAAAATGCATCATTTACGTTAATGAAAAGGGTTCACCTTTTCTTTCTTTGTAGTTAAAATGCAATACAAAATATAAATATTTTTTTTGTGTTCTCTCTTACATGCTATATATTTAATTTTTCTGTCACATTGCAGCCCACATCTTCATCCAGTGACTTATCTGAGCTGTAAAGTGATGTAAACTAGCAGTTTGATTGTGATTCCTCACCTGAATGGATTTTTCAAATTGATTCAGAGATTAAAGATCTTCCCGAGGATGATCCATTTCGACAGATAGGGTTTAACACACACCTGGATTCAGCACTAATCTCAGGGGGTACAACAACAAGGGCTGAGGCACTGCTCATGGTAATGAGTCATGCGGCAAGACATAATATAACATAACAGGAACACAACTTGATGATTTGCTAAAACCTATAAATGCACTGTTTGGCAAAGAGGTTTTACCAAGATCTAAATATTTGTTCAGCAAAGTCTTTAAGAACAACTCTGACATAGTAGAATTCCACTTCTACTGTAAAACCTGTAAAATATACATCGGCAAACAAGAAGACATTCAAGAAAAAAAAACATTGTACAATGTGCAATCTGTAGTGCTCCCATTGAAATCAGTACCTTGAACAGTGCAAGCTTTTTCATCAATATAACAATCGCACCTCAAATTCAGGCACTGCTTGAAAACCCTCAAATTCACAACAGCATGAACTATAGATACCAAAGGTCACAGATAGAACATGTTATTTCTGACATATATGATGGTGAAATGTATCAAAACTTGTAAAAACCAAGTGGAATTCTTTCAGATCCAAGTAATTTGTCATTTAATTTCAATTCTGATGGCTCACCTATCTACAAGTCTACCAAATGTTCAAATTATGGCCCATACAGCTACATTTAAATGAGCTCCCTCCCAAAATGAGATTCCAGAATGTAATGCTTGCAGGTCTTTGGTTTGGTGCTCACGAACCAGACATGTCCATTTTTCTCAGACCTTTTGTTGATCAGACGAAAACACTGGCATCAAAAGGTGTGTCATGGAGAAAAAAATCGAGCTTTGGTTAACAGCAAAATTGTTGGACTCTGTTGTTGTGTAGACTCAAAGGCAAGACCAGCCATGCAAAACACCACCCAGTTTAATGGGTACTTTGGTTGTGGCTTCTGTTTACACCCTGGCATTCTCGTAGAGAGGCAGGTGAAGTATACTGTGACCAGGGGTGGAAAGTAATGAATTACATTTACTCACATTACTGTAATTGAGTACTTTTTATGAGTAATTTGTAATTT
>JAPTYR010000015.1:13350191-13374356 GCA_029814505.1 Siphamia roseigaster | reverse complement strand
ATGACCGGAAGTTGATAAATCGTCATCGTCAATTGTAACCATCTTTTATATGGATTCGATTTCAACAACCACTCGCTTTCCAAGCGATCTTTATTTATTTATTTATTTATGTATTTATAGGGGACAGTAGACAATCATTAATGAACATTTCTGTCAATGTGCCAGTATTAGCATAAAAAAAGCTATTTTTCAACCGTTGTCCCTGGGCAAGATATGAAATGCTGAAATTCAGAGATTTAGTAAAATTAAAAAATAAAAATAAAAACATTTAAAAGTTAGGGTTACACCCTATACAATGTGCATTTGACAGATAAACAGTACCACAGTGCTTCAGTTTCAGACTCATGTCTTTTATGGATTGTGTCTCTCAACACTCCATATTTAAGTTTTATTAGTAAGTTGTTTTTTCATTCATTCATTTTTAGTTTTATTTTGATCTTTTACTAGACATTTCAGGTTTCCATATTTGAATTTCGAGCGACCTCATGTGGGGTCCTGTACATGTGTTTTATCTGTAGTTGGACTGAGAGGAGAACACTGCAAAATGTAAGTTTGTATTTTTTACAGCATTTCCTAATTTCAGCTCCTGAATCTTTGTATCTTCTACAACTGGGTTACAAACAGCCTGACCGTATTTATTTATTTGTTTATTTAAAATGATAATATGTATAAATTCTGCATCTCTTGTGAAGCAATTTACAGGAAAAGTCAAGCTGTATATAATCTACAATTTAAGGCAAACATTTACATATTTAATTCTGTTTTTCCCATTATAAAACAGATTTTTTTTTTTTTATTTATTTATTTTCATGTTGAGCGTTGACTTAAATATTTTTGTTCTTTGCTGTTTCATCAAACTAAGACTATTCTGGGATTTTTAGTACTTTTTATCTTTCAAACTGACCTTTAGACCGCTGAATGAATAGACTTGTGTTGTTGTGTTCAAAAAGTGTGGGGAGTAACCTTCTTAAAGGAGATGGGTGATGCTTCCTTCGCTCCATTGAGGTAGTAAATGATTAACATCAGACGTCCCACAGCCGCTGTAAGGCCACACAATCCAGGAGAGTGATACACACTAGGGAATGGAGATTGAGGAAGTGACTAAAGAGTGTAGCTATCAAATGTTAGACTGTGAACACAGATGGATTTAGTTTTCAGACATGTGTTTTATCCTAACGGAAACTTTACCCAATTAGCCATTCTCTTAAAAGCTACAGGGGAGTTTTCAACGCACAGAATAACTTAACAGTAGAGATTTCCAAGGCAGGGAAACAATGTAGCATTAAAGCTGCAGCAGCTAAATAATAATAATAATAATAATAACTTGACCAAGTTGACCTGTCGGGAACCATGGTTTGAAACGTCCTTGTTTTTATGCTTTTATACTATTATTCAGTTCAATAACCTTACAGCTGTCATTTCTGTTTCTGCACATGAAATTTGATACTATGGCTATGAGGCCTTGTTGTTTACTTGTTGCTAGGCAACCCAATTCAATGATCAATCAATGATTCTGGGCATAGCAGTATAATTGGACGTTGTATAGTATATCTCCCAAAATACTGGTCGTATCAACTTGCTGTTTCTTCCTTAAACTAAAGATACATAAGTATGTCAAACTGCAGCAGTTGGTGCAAACATGGTGTCAAACATATGGCCCTTGGACCAAAATTGGCCTGTAGGGTGAATTTGTGAACTTATAGTTGATAGGACCAATGTTTGGGGAGATTCTGGAATATAATAGCCTGACAATTATGTTGCTATGCTCAGACAATACATCCTCACACCCAGCGAGTCAAATACCAACCCCCTGACCAAGCGTCGGTTTTTATCACTCAGCATCATATTTTGACGAACCGGTCTTCTGACCCCTCTGCGGCAGTATGACACACTCAGAGCGACTAAACTGACTGCAACATTTTAGGGGTTAGAGTTAGAGTCAGGGTTAGGGCTCTGAGCCGCAAACGGGTCAGAAGTTTGTCAAAATATGACACCGAGGAACACCTTGTGCGTTGAAAACAGACGCTTGGTCAGGGGGTCGGTATTTGACGCTTTGTGAGTGAGACTGCGTTGGCCAAGAATCGTAGAATCATTATTGTCAGCTGCCAGGTAAGAGGTTATTTAACTGAAAATTCAAATTGAATTTACCAAGACATAAATGTCAACATAAAACATTTATTTATCCTTCTCATTTTGGGGTGTCTTTTGGTTTTCAGACATTTCAATATAACATTTGTTTTATAAAGTGGTGGAAAAAAGTTATTTGACATCCCATGCATCTTTTTTTTTTTTTTACATTTGTTTTCTGTTATACAAAAGACAATGGAAACAACAAATCCAGTACAATACTAATATATCAACATGAAGAGAACATAGCCAGGGGACAAAATATTCTGACAAATATAATACATCAGGTTACATAAAGATTCTAAGTGTTATCGGTGGTTTTAATAACATTTTTTTTTTTTTTTTAATTTTCAGAATATTGAATATTTGAAATATACTTTTTAAGCTCAATTGTAAAGATAAAAAAATATGGTTATTGTTTTGGAGACTTTAGGTTTATGAATATGATATTTTGCAAGAAACAGAATTAGATTGATGATGTAATATTGATCTGATTTGGTAGCAGGATATGAGAAAATACCAAACAATATATTTGCATAAGTGAGAGAAAAATCTGAATGAATATTTTGACCAAAAAAACGACATCTTGGCAGAAAAAGTTTGCGAAACGACAGAAACTATTGGAGACAAATGAACAGAACAGTTGTGAAAACAGATTTGTACTTTACTAATCACTGTTAGTGTTGTTTACAGAATAGCTTAATCGCCTTTGCATTATAGTAACGTGAGGTTCATTTAGCTTTATACAGAATCAGCAGTGTCATTTTTTTCCCCATAAATACTGAGTATTTAGACATCTTGTGTGTACTTTACTTTTAATGAAAATGAACAAAAGCAGACTTCACTACTCCCACACTACAGACTGTAGACTTATTATAATTATTATCACAGTCTGGAGTGTTAATGAAGGCTGTCTAAATGTAGTTTAAAACAACATATCTGCATTATTTAATACTCTCTCAGCCTGCTGATGAGTGTCTATTCTATTCTGCTCTTTCTTTTTTTTATTCCTGCTGTATGAAGTTATACCAGCAGGAGTTTTCAGATACTGCATTGATCAATTACTCTTGAACAAAAGGTCAATTTTCCACTGTCTCTCACATTAGCTAGGTATTGAAAAGCTTTTTTTATTTATTTAATAATTTTTTTTACCGTCACGAGTGAGAGAAGAAAACGGAATTAATTTCAGCTGTTTCAAAAAGAACAGAAGGATTTTTCTCTTCACCCTCGTTGGCACCTTGACACTCTTTAGATGGTTGAGTAAAATCCTTACTTCCATTACATCAACAGTGGGGAAACCCTTGATGCCAGTTAATCAGTCTAAGCTGGGCTCTGTCCAAGTCCCCCCCCCCTTCTCTCTCTCTATCTCTCTCTCTCTCTTACAGCAGAGTTCAAGTTGGCAATTATTTTGTACTTCTGCAGCAAAAACAACCCAGCTGAGTATACAATTTCAGCCGTTAGAAATCCCTTTACATGCACTTACCCTCCGTCACTTCTGCATTAATACTGCTAAAACTATAATTACATGTTATATCGCGGGATCACATTCGCACATTGTAAGACAACCAGTTCAAGTAACCGACCCACTCACGCTGGAGCTTTAGGGGCTGAATTTTTCCACACGGTTTCAGAATGGGACTCCCACTTTGGCTACATGTGTCACAGCTGCTTTAACTCAGTGGATGTTTCGTGCTTAGCTCAGCTTCCTGCGTCCTGTCGCTTCACTCAACGTTCAGCAAGCCGTGGGGTCAGGCTGGGACTGTCTTCCTCTTTAATGAACCAGTAGATAATGGCCTATGGGGGCCTGGGAGAGACATGACACAAATTGCCATGTCCTCAGACTGGGATTAGTGGTAATTACTGCTCGCCTTGGCAGATCAATGGGATAGCGGTGCAACACATAGAGGCCACCCTGTGTCACACGCTAGCTTGATAGTAAAGCTCATAAGGGCACAAATAAAGGGAACCGGGACCTAATAGGCTCCACCATTAGTCCCTCTTTCTGACTTGATGGTGCTCATACAGGACCTGTGTCTCACTAGGGTTACTGCACCAGGTAGTTAAGACACTTTTCTGCTGACTTTAACTGTTCTGTCAGGTTATTGTTGATCCCACACCCATTCAACTGGGACAATCACATACTGAGACTGTAGGTGTACGGAAAAAAAACAAAAAACAAACAGTCTCAGCGGTTCTCTTGAAGTATTTTAAGGTTTTGTCCACACGACAAAAAAACATTCGACAAACTTGGGTTTCAATGTTTTGGCCTCTCAGTCACACAGAGATAAAAAAAAAAAAAAAAAAAAGTGTTCACTTTCTTTTCTCAAGTTGGAATCCAGATACTTGATCATGAAAGACATAATAGTTCTCTTTCAATGTGTTGTCATTTAATGTCCTTGAAGTGTAAAAGCAAGAAGTGATTCTTGAAGGACATTTCCGCTGGCTGTGTTTGTGGAAGGCTAACTGCTAAACCATTCTAACGGCAAATTAGAGGAAAAGAATGCAGACTTCAGTACAATACAATACTATATGGTCTTATTCTGTGGTCGATGTCAGCGTGAGAACTCAGAGCAGTACAAATGAATGTGGGAAATGGAGGTTTGGTGGCAATATTGGGTTCAGTGTCTTATTTAAGCCATTAAAAACACAAATCTCTCCAGTGTTGCATTATGCACTTTACAGCATTAATTAGTGTAACTCCTAAAACGTTTAGCTATCCACATAAATCAAATGGCATCAGAAGGTTGAAATCCTGAGCTTTGCAACATGATACAACACTTTGCAGTCCACCAGTAAAGCTAAAAAAAAAAGTCTGAAAAAAAATATGAAGCCGTAAAATGGATACTGAATGTTCAATCAATCAATCAATCAATCAATCAATCAATCAATCAATCAATCAATCAATCAATCAATCAATCAATCAATCAATCGTTATTGCCTCCACCAAGGAGGTGATGTTTTTGCTGGCGTTTATTTGTTTGTTTGTTTGCAAAATAACTGGGAGGTTAGTTTTTGGTCTGTTTTTCCATTTCTGTCAGAGAGTAACTTTATTTTTTGTTATTAGAGAAAACAAAAATCAAATTTTTTTATTGTTTTTTTTTTTATTATTATTTGGTTTATATGTTGACACTGAAAAAGAAAAACATCTTGAAATTCAATTCTAATTCTTCTATTTTACAGCAAAAATGTATAAACCACTAATTTTCTTTTTTCTCTGAAAAAACCCAATTACTAAAAAATACACTGATTTAAAACAAACAAATTAATAAAAATTCACCCCAGAAAATTATATTTGGTCTGAACAACAGTTAATCTTGGGTTTATGTTTTTTAGATTCTTCTCTGCGATTTTAGAGCTGAACAAATTTTATGAATCTGAAAATGTTTCATGATTCACTTCCTTTTGTTTTGGGTTTATTTTATGATTTCATTAATGTTTTCTGTGAATATATAAATGACTCAAATATTCTGTTCACACATTTTTCCAAACAGAACCACTTTAATGCACACTATGAGCAATAACCTACAATTTATTTGACACTTTATTTATTTAATCAGATGAAGGAATATTGATGAACAACAAATATACAAACATCAACATGTAAATATTCTGGACTTAAAGCCCCGGTCTCACTGGCCCAACTTTGCTGTAGCGTTGCTTGACCGGGGAAGAAAATTCACCGCCATTAAACAGAAGTTGGCCAATGTCAAACCAACGCCGTGTACACTCGTAAAACGTTTGCAACCGCTCCAGCGAAGTATGTGCAACGTTTACTCACCGCCCGGGCAACGCTGGCGAAGCAGCGGTGGTTCAGCGTTCAAGATATGCTGCGTTGGCATAGCGGAACCCAGCTTTCACTAACTTGCGTCTAGCGGTGACTGGGCGTTGATGGAGCGGGGGTGAACTTTGCCAGGGCGGAAATTTTTCCCCTCCTCAACGCTCGCAATATTTTGTGCTGCTCAAAACTTTCGGAGCAGTAGGAAGGCCCCTCCAGAAACATCAGCGGTGGCCGAGCGTACACGGCGTTGTTTTAACGTTGGCCAACTTCTGTTTAACGGTGGTGAACGGTTTTGAGCGGTGATGAATTTTCTTCCCCGCTCAAACAACGCTACAGCAAAGTTGGGCCAGTGTGACCGGGGATTTAACTGGTGCATCAGATCCAGCACAATATCCAAGCATAATGCCATTTTGCAGAACTACAAAGGAAATAACAAAACATAGCATGACTAAATGTTGTGTAAATGTAAAGTATTCGTATAGTTTTTTTAAATCAGGTTTAAAGTGATCAAAGTATTCCTCCTCTTCTAATTTAACAGGGTTTTTTTAATGCTAAATAATAATGAGATCATGAATCTTACAATATCAAGTGTTCAAGTACTACAAGGATGTATTGCTGTCTGCATCAGGAATAAGTGAAGAAAAATATTCAGGTATGTAATGCAGTGTTTTTTCACCAATCAAAACAACTCAAACTGCTAATTTCTATTTGTTTTAATATTGTCTGTGCTTGCACAGTCAGTCACTGTAATTCCATCTTTGTGGGATGTTTCTCATTTCATCTCTCAGTAGTTCTGTAGTAGTATTAATATAATTTATTTGCAGTTTTAATTTAAATTTCTCACAATGAACAAGTTAAAATTACACTTGCTCCCTTTACACATATTTAGTTTATTGTCCATGTAATGATTTTCTAGAAGTGCCTGTTCAAAACAATGATGAGTTTTAGTATGAAAGTTTGGTTAGTGTGTGGAGTTAAGATGAAAGTGCATGCTCTGTAGCCCTGTAGATTTATCTACGGTCATTTATGTAGCTTGGTGGGCTGCCAAGAAGCCTGGATTGAAATGTACGTCAGCAGCGTGATTAACGGATAATGACAGACCCGGGTGTCAATATGTTCTGTGCTCAGATTTGTAGTGTGGGCATTATCACAGGCGCTGGCCCACTATATCATCCAAAGGGAGTCAGCAGAGGAGTGTGGTGGGGGAGCAGTGCAGAGGCAAGAACTATTCTCAGGAAGGGTGAAAAAAAAAATGAAGAGTGAAGATTCGAAGCTCCCCCGGTGCCGCGTGGAACTTATTTCTCATTTTCGTTCTCAGACAGTAAATACCTTGCTTTTCCGTCTGTGCTCCTGACCTGAACCCATGACCTCCCCTTGGTCTCTGATGATACTCCCATGGTCCCTTGCTCAAGGCTACCGACCAAGCAGCGTGGCCGGATTCAGGCCTTGTAATTCACAGGCTTCGAGATCGCCTGCCACAGTGTATTGATTTTTGTTTCCCCAATCTCCAGGAGAGAAGCAAAGAAAAGATTAAAAACACTGTCAGTTTGAAGTTGAATAAGAATCCTGCACAGGGGAGATACCTCAGAGAGCAAGGGGTCACAGCTGAGGTACGGATATCTCTTTATAGGTTTAACCCTTGCTTGGCTTAAAGTCCAGTTATCAGTATACACAACTGGCAAGAATCAAAGAAGCTTGACCGTAATTAATATTCAAATATGTACATTTTATCATTGGTAATGAATACAGTCTCTGTTTATTTGATACTTCAGCAGGCAGGCAGTGGGTCACATTCCAGTTCTAATCTAATCTGATTGTAATCAAATCAGACCTTTTAATGTCTCCATTTTTAGGTCATAAAATTCTCATGACACCATTAATAACAATGTCATCAAGTTGTCATGTGAATTCCATTTTTAGGAACAGTGAAAGGGCTCAAAAGGGAAACAATGCACTTTCAAGGTTTGGATGGATTTGATGTAAGGATAAAGAAAATATTAAACATGGAAATTTACAATTATGCAGTCTTATGTATATTCTGAGTACTGACTGAATGAGTTTTCAGAATTATGTTGCAAAAAATAGTACATTTAAAGTTTTGTGTAAGATTTAGAATGATCAAAATTGGTATGTTCATTACTATTTTTGTAGTTTCACAAACAAATGAATGTCAAAATTGTGTTGTGTATCTTAAATGAGTGATTGTTACCTACAGAGGGATGCAAATCAATTTGTCCCTTAGGCAGTTATTTTAGGAAGGTCAAGATATTATTTTTATTATACACAGTGGCGTCCAGCATTACGGTGCATTATTGTCACCTACCGATGCTGAGTTGATCTCCCCTGAACCTGGGCTTGAAATCAATTAGACGAATCAAGTTTTTGCTCTCTTACAAAAAAATACCTAAATTGCAAAATGAAGATTATTGCTTCCTCTGGAGACTTCTCATCTCATCTCATCCCATTATTTGAACCCGCTTTATCCTCACTAAGGTCACGGGGGTCACATGGAGCCTATCCCAGCCACATAGGGCAAAGGCCGGGCACAACCTGGACAACTCGCCAATTCACCACAGGGCTGAAAATATAGACAAACAACACTCATATTCACACCTACGGACAATTTAGATTAACCAATTAACCTATCAGTGCATGTCTTTGGATGGTGGGAGGAGAGAACCCATGCTGACACGGGGAGAACATGCAAACTCCACACAGAAAGGTGTGAATTCAATTGATGCTGCATGCAGCATACACTTTTAGTAACAAGTTCTGAATCATATTGTCAGAAATTAAAATTTCTGGACATGTTGCCCAGTCCTCCTTAGAACTAAATTGCTCAGAATGGACAGGGTAAATAGGGACACAGTGGTGGTGGGGAGGGGGGGTTTAGTTGGTTGAAATCTGTGACTTTGCCACTGAACGTAACACTGCACACACTGAACTTTTAACAAGAAATTCCGCATCATCAGGTGATGCATATCTTTTCTAGTATGGTATTGCTGTAAGCACATCCTCTGTTTATTTTGTCAATTTTGCTGTAGAGCACACTCAAAACAAACATTGTTCTATGAAACAGTTTTACTTTAGAAGAATCCATAGTTTGGGATTATTGGCGTTAAAAATCATTGTGTCTCAGTCTTTTAAAATCTGTGGATAAAAAAAGAATGACTCAACCATCTGAGTGAATATCTTTGTGGAAAATATACCTGCTTTATTCATAACTATATGTTGTAATATTTTGAGTCAATACACATTAAGCACTAGAATAAGTCTTTGCATAAAGAGCAACCAACTATGAAGCAGCCGCAGCTTTGCTCTAGGAAAAACTAGATTAAACAAGATTTCTTTGATGATACAGCAAAAATGTACTTTACTGATCTCTAAGGGTTTTGTTAAATCTTATAAAAGTGTATTTTAGGCCTAGAGGTACACTGTGACCTTAGTGGTGGTTGCCATATACATGAATGATGTTGAGGAGGTTGAGGAGGAGGCTTTAAAGTTGGAATACAGTTGATGATAAAAATGAAAATGTTGTAAAAGCAGCCAGGGGTCTCTCAATCAGAACAACACAACTTAACCAAGACAACCCTTTGTTTGACTCTGTTCAGATGATATGGGTTATGGTTATGAGACCCATTTTCTTGCCATAGCTGATGAATAATATATCTGGTATGACCAAAGCAGAAATCATGCTTACAAATGAACTAAAATATTGAAAATGTTCATTACCGTGCTAACCAAAGGGGGAGAGGGGTATTGTTTTTATTATTATTGTTTTTTGTTATTTTTTTTTCCCCCCTCTCTCGTTTGTCTGTTTGTCTGTCAGTCTGTTTGTCTGTCAGTCAGCAACTTTACACAAAAACTACAGGACCAATTTCCAGGAAATTTTTCAGGAAAGATGTGGAGTGGTCCAGAATAGATCCCATTAAATTTTGGTGAATGTCGGTTCAGAGGTCAAGGTCACAGACAACGAAAATGTGTTTTCACAATTATTTATCATTTCGCAATGATAAATCAGGTAAAATGTTTGCAAGGGGTGGGGTTTGTTGTGTCTGGCACCACTTGTTATATTTAATAATTTGATTGTTATGAAATATCTGCAAGTAGTATCAGTAACAATTTGGCACTGACAGGTGAATAAATGAAGTGGACAATCATGTTGAAGCAAATTATGAACCTCTCTGAATTTCAATACGGTTGGATACATTTGATATAGTGTTTGTACACATGTCAACAACGTAGAAATAAACTAGAGCTGCCGAAGGACTCTGAATGTCTCTGGCAGCACATTTCGATCAGTTTGTCCAAGTAGAGTTCGTTCACATTCACAAATGGGCGGTTGAACCCGTAGTGACAGGAACCAGCCCATAAAGATGAAAGACACTTAACAGCATGTTGGCCCTCTGGATGGAAATATGAGGATGAAAAAAAAAAAAAAAAGACAGTGCAGTTGACTGACAAAGTATTATGAACACTCTGCAGGGAGGAGTTTTCTTTTCAGCGAAGCACTTCTACCTTAAAATATTACATTTATGCGAAGCATATGTTCGTCAGGGATTCTGCTAACCTTTTAGCTAACGTGTTGTCCTACTAGCGACAAACACATTAAGTGCATATATATCATATATATTCCCTTCTTTCTTGAGTCTGTTTGTTCATGCAAAATGAAACACAGTTAATATAGATTAGAAATTAAAGACATTGAGATATAGAATCATGATTAATTGAAATTAGTCCACAGCAGTCCTGTGATTAAATGTTTATTGTTCATAATTTGACAGCACTAAAACTTTTTTGATATGTTAATGTAGACATGCTTTCAGTGTAACTAAAATACCCTATGTTATTTTCATCAGGATATGTTTTAAAGGTAAATATAAGTAATGATCAGACATTATTGACATTATTGCTCATAAATCAAATTTAGACCTGTTATTTTCTTGAATTCAAATCTTAGATAAGCAGTTATTTGTGAGAGCAGTCAACATCATTTCACAATCTCGCAGAGTGGCTTCTTTACATGCATCTAAAGCATTGTATCAACATAGAGCAGGTATAGTATACAGTGAAAGCCTGAATATTATGAAGAGCTCTGATGAAGAAGCCCCATCACTGTTTGTATACTTCCTTTTTTATCCATTACACAAAGCAAGCCGTTGTTATGTCAGCCAGTCTTGTCAGTCATCTCTCAGCATCACCATATACGCACTGACCTGTTAACACCCTCTCAGTCAGTTTGAGGCCATTTGTATTATTATCAGTAAGTGCTGCTCAGCCTGCTCCGTTTTACATTCTCAGGACTGTATGTGTGTGTGGAGCTGGCATTTTGATCATGGCAGTCAGGCCCTATTCATCTCTGTGGTGTTGAAAAGGCTCCTTATTGGCCCTGACCCTACATGAAATATTGTCTTATCAGCTGAGCATGAGTTGCCATAAGGTATTAGGGCTGGCACATTTCTCTGGCTCCCCTCCCTAACAATCCCCTTCCAGTGGAAAGAGATCACAAATACAGTGCTGTCACTCCCTGTCCGCTCTGTTTACTTGATTTCTATCTATCTGTGGTCAAAGCAAGGATGGCAAATCAAGTCAGACTTTATGGATGTCTTTTCAATATGACTATAGTTTTTATTGAACATTTTGAAAGGACACTTATTTCTGTCTCTGTAGATATAGTATGTTTGCTTCCACGTAACAAAAGAAATTGAATTAAATGTGTACACACACATTGCATTTTAAAGTCCTCTGTCTTATTGTACTTAGGACAATATATGAATACAGGTGATAACTCTAATACAATATGACAGAAGACATAAGAAAACAAATTACAGGGTGACAATTTCCTCAGATGCTGTCACCCATGGTTCAAATGGCAGCCACTGTGTTCTATTATTTATTGCGTTAGTTGATGAAATGTCATCTTTGATGATGTGATGTTCACAGGGAAGACTGACGTCTAAGAAGTTTAACTGACATGCATCGCCGTAGCCTTGCCTAAAACATGTACTCTTCTTTAAATATTGAAGGCCTACATAAGGAGGAACATAGAGTCCTTTGTGCTGCCTGTCATTATTACACACATGTCAGCTGCTATACATTAATTGGCTGGCTAACACTGTTTTTTTGTGTAACTGATTAAAGGAAATGGCATACCTTTCAGAAATGGCTCCTGTGTAGCATGAGTACACGGTTTCCCAGAAATCACTAGTGTATGACCAGAAACACACTGACACCAACCAGATCCTTGTTGTTTTTACAATGTGTACAGTGGCTGCTGTATATTCTAGTCCCTTTCCCTTCATTGCCCCTATCAAAACTTTTGATGGATTTTACTTTCCCTAAATGTTAAAAAAAAAAAAAGTATGTGACTACGTAATAAGAGTTATTTTCTAAATTCTGAATATTTTATATTTATACCATCAAATATTGACTAGTAATGTTAAATTGCACTATAATCTTGTGAATTTGTGGTGAATGTTAAAAAATAGGCAAAACAAGAGAGCAATAGGCAACTGACAGGATACACAGCGCTATGAAAATTCGACAGTTTACAGAGCAGGATATTGTATTTTATGTTTTTCAGAGGAATTTGCCTGCAGGCATATTCACAAGCTTTAAGTCTTGCACAATATGCCGGGCCTCCTCAAAGGGCATATTAGTGTTTGCTGTTGCATATTAATTTAGCATCCAAAATGACTGACTGGATACAACCCACCATGCTCCTTTATGCCTTCTCCTTGCCCTGGAGGGGTAATATTGCAGGATTATGAGTCCTGTGTGTTATATTTATACATCCCCTTTCTAGCCTTTTTATCTCAAGCAATTATGCCTTTCACCCCATCAATCTGTCACTCATCATCTACTTATAACCAGCACACTGTTTTGCCGAGAGATGTGTCTGTTCATTCATTGCTGAACACTTGACTTTTTGATCACTCCTAATTTATTTAATACAAAATATTCAGACTGTGGTTTGCATGTGGCACACATGATCAGCTGTGGTTTTAGGGAGTCACATGCAGAGGAACATAGGCCTAAAAAAAAGTAAAGAAACCCAGTTTTACAATTGCTAGTAGCCAAAAGCTACATTCAGCATTTAGGCTGTGCTCAACAGTCTCATTGAAAAGTTATTTTTTGCCTTGTTGACGTGTCTCCATATGGCTGTACAGGTGTGAGGGGAGAATATGTGAGGAATCTATCACTACTGTACCACAACGGTGCTAGTTATTTTTGTTTGTCCCATCCTCTTTGGTAGAACACGGGGGGCTCAGGGAGCGCGTTGAGCAGAAAATGTGCGTGCAGAGGATCAATCGAAAACGCACAAGACCATGTGCATAAAAGACGAGAAAGCGCAAACACAAAACACACACACATACACTTCATAAACATGCACACACATGCAAACATTATAAATACACAGCATAAGCCCAGGTGGATTTGGTGCAAGCTGTTTTCACTGGCAGCAGCCTCCCCCTCTCCAATCCCCCCCCATCTCCATCCCAGCCCTGTTCAGCAAAGCTGTCACAGCAGCAGCACTCATAATGAAGGGTAAAATATTTTATTCAGATTTATTAATTTGAAAATGAAGCATGCCTGTCGACAGAGGGACAGTTCTTCTCAATCTGTCAACGCGGAGCCACTCGGCGCTGACACCAGGATTCATTTGTCTTGTCGGCTCTGACAGTCGGATTCTCCCAGCGCTCTACGGAGAGGGATCGCCCAGGGATTTTTTGAGCTGGATAAAACACATTCCGACAAGGAACAGCCTCTTTATTAATGCAAATTAGGCCAGAAAAATTCCAGCAACAGCTACTTGGCTCCAGAGTCCTGGCTCCATTCTATGTTATTTTGGGGGGAGTGTTAATAAAAGCAGCCTCAGAGTGTTTGTGAGAATAGGGCCTGCAGGAGGACCTGTCACACTGCAGCTGTGACACTCTCCACACACATGGGACCTAGACCAAATTTTGGAGCCTTTCCTGCACTTTCAGCTGTCCTTTCCAGGTACAATACCTCATGTCATACCAATTAATATTTCTTATATTTAAACTGCCAATTCATTAAAAAAAAAAAGACTAAAGCCCTGAGGTACACTTACTTCATTTACAGCAACCATATAAGTACCTCTATACAACATACAGGATTAAGTGGTTTTAATTTCCCACACGGAATGATTTTTTTTGTTTTCATGTAAGGCCCAAACCCATAGTATGCAACAGTCACAGATTAAAATACCCAAAACTGATAAGAAGTAAGACTTGTCTTCTTTCTGCTTATGACTTATCTTCTTTCTGCTCCCTTTCATTCTGGATCGGAGGATGTTTATATTTATATTATATTGTTTGTTTTATTTTTATTTTATAAATGAATGAAATAAAGAAATGAAAAGAAACATTTTATGTATTTTCTTGACTTATGTACTTACATTATATCAAATGTTTCTCACAATGTTCATAGTTCCACAAATCTGCAACTTATGCATTGTAAGGTTAGGCCTACATGACATTTCATTTTGTCATGTATTGGTAGTGTCATATCCCTGTTGTCACTATTTCACTAGAAACAATTGCTGTGATATGCATACACATCAGAAATGATGATGTGAATGAAACTGTAAGCTATGTTATTGAGTTACCTCATAGTAAAGTGTTGTGCCAGTCATACACAGCATATGTTTATAGTGTTCCTTACAATATATACAAATTTAAATAGTGTATTTGTAATAAGCTGCAGTTGGCATGGTCTACTGTTTTGACAGAGATGGAGAGTTACAGAAAATACTAAAACAATGGCTGTAAGACTTCAATAGGCAGCAAATTCTGGAATATAGTTTGTTATGATATGTTTTATGGGGCATTGTGTAGTGCTGCTGTAATAGTGACATTTAGTTCATTGTCATACAAAGTACAGTTAATGATTTGTGTTTTCCATTTTATGCTAAATAAATGAATGTGCGAACATAAAGCAGTAGTTTATTAAATCTAAATAAAAATCTTGGATGGTGCAACACTGGGAAAATATAATGAACACAAACTTAACATAAAGGTCAGGTGAGGTCATTAAAAAGACATACTGTGATATATTGTGAAACCACTATCTTAAAAATGCAGTTATATACATTTATAGTCAAACCACCTGCTTCCTATGGCAATTATCTGCAGTTGGTTTTATTGAATTACTTGTGTTAAATGAGTCCATATTAGTCAAACTTCTGGCCTCTATTTTCGATCACCTTTCCATTTAGTTTTATGGATTTTTTTCCCTGTGTGATGCCTTCATGTGTCTATTTAGACCAGAGGCCAGGAGACTCACGAACTGTGGCTGACTTGTGCTTGCCTGGATGAGTGCAAGCGAGTTGTTGTTTTATTTCGCCGAGAGTCCTTTGACATTTATCTCTCTTCACCTGCTCCGTGATGGTGATTCCAAGTGACAGGGTCTCCTTTCTCTCTCTCTTTCTCTCTCTCTTCCTTCTCTGTCTTTCTCTCTGTCCTTTCTCCCCTTCCTTCTCAGCGTTTTCATCTCCCTTCCTTTGTACCATAACCCCATCCCCCACCCCTCGTCTTTCTTTCTTTCTCCCACGACCTCGCTGCAGCATTGGCTGTGTTCATCCCAAACCTGGCCACTGTTGGCACTGTACAAAGTCAGCTGAACTCTTAAGAAAGGAACACTGTCATCTGATGGGGAGACAGAACAAGATGGGACAGGATTGGTGAAGATGTGCATGATGGGATTGCTCTGTTATAATGTTTGAAAAGCCATGGCCTCTCCAATCTTTCAATTACTTAAATGGACGAGATAGGGAAGGAGCACACGCTGCCACTGTAGCCCTACTGTAACACTCAGATTAGTTAATTGGTTATCCCCTGGAACAAGGTAGAGGTTGTATTTCACTCAGACATACAGGAGGCATCACTTACTCAAAGTCCTCCCACTGTCAATACATTGTAACACAGAAGGACTCTTCTCCGGCCTCCTGCAGTGTGGGTTTACTCTGGCTGCAAGATGGATGGAGCCTACATGTAACCACCACAGACTTTCTATATTTGGAGCTCAGTTATGGGTGTTGCAAAAAAACTGGAGTAACAGCATCAGCCAGAGAGGTGACTATTTCCGTTTGTTTTCCTCCCCGTATTGGCCAGCTCTTATGGGAGAAGCCACTTTAATTGCAAAGGCTCCAATACTTGACCTTACCATCAGTTCATTAACCTGGCAATAAAAGAAGCCCTCATTCTGCCAGAACTGCACCCGGTCTGCCCATTTGAAAACCATCTCACTTCCACAACCCTGTTTTTGCCCCCAGAGTAAACGCCTTTGCAAGCCACCCACTTTATCAATTGCCTTCATAATTTTAAAAGCCTTTTTTATGTTGTTGTTTTTCTCTCATATAGTAAATGGAGCCATAATTTAATATTTTAATGCATGTTAATGTGTTGTTTAACCTTCTAGCAACAATCAGGCGTCTCTAAAAGGTTAACCTTGAACGTGAGCCAGTGCAGACAGCAGCACAATAACGCGTCAATCTTTGAAAAACATCTCTGTCTAATGGATTAGTGGTTGATTGCACAGCCCCATCTCGAGGTAGATGCCGTATATATTGGATAGGCATTAAAACGAGCATTTCTCAATTTTCTCGCTGCCGGCCCCTCAGGGTCAATGGATCGCTAGGGCAACAAAATGCTGAGTCAACGCTTGCCTCTTAATTTATCTTGGGGTTTGATTATGGCTTCATTTAACTTTCCAGAAGCCCACTACCGCAAAAATTAAACAGTTTGTAAAAGATTATAACGGAGAGTCTTCAAAGTTGAAGTATCAGATTCTTTCCTTTTGACAGTACCTCACTTGTTAGAGTATAAGATATTGTTCAAATCTTACACTGACATGAGACGTAAACAATATTGTAAGAAATATGACAGGTAGCTAAAAAAGAGATGTCTTAAAATGAATGAGAGAAAGGGCATGTAGCTACTGGTGTGTGAAGGGTAAGTAGACTGTCAGTAACCTTTTGATGATGGGTTGACATTGTATCTATCATATTAAGGATTGGTCAGGTGGAAAAACACTGATCAGGGACAGTCTAGTGTTGCCTATAAAGAGGAATTGTGTAAATGTAGCTTTACCCAGTGTATTTCACTGTCATATATCAATTATTATGTAGTCTTCAAAGGCTGCATGTGAAAGTTGCATATGTGATCATAATTGACATAAAGGTTAGAATTGGTTAAGTGGATCTATGTTATTTTATGGGGCTACAGATGTCAGTGAATCCATGAGTACCTTTGAGGAGTATATCAAAAGTATACGTTTTAACTGTGTCATTTATGGTCACATGAAAACTGTGAAAGTGAAAAAACGCACACAGACTTGGGAGACAGTGAGACTTAAGCGAAAGTTTTTTGTCTGACATTTCAGCACAGCTGTCTGAACAGGTACAATTGGCGACCTAGTTTGAGGAAAAGTGTACTACATCTACACTCCAGTTATCACTATGCAAAGACAAAACTAATTCAAAAGCATGATAATTTGGATTTTTCTGTAATCAGGATCTTGATTTCCAATCTGTATAATAACTGTATAATATGAAATACTCATTTACCAAAAAAGTAAAACTGCTTAGTAAATGAATTATCAGCAAAAATAATAATCTACAGTATAATTATCAGGCTCATCTCCATACTTTATCATGCTAATCAAGAACCCGAGAAAGGTCCACCTCAACCCTTTATCAGATAGAAAGGGTAAAAGGTGCAGAATCCTTTATTAAACAATATTGGGGGCGGTTATTTTTGCACATGGGGAAACAAACCCTGGTGTTAAATGTTTAAAATCATTTTTAAAAAGCCACATAAAACAGTAAAAATTGTGATTTGCCGGACATCTACTATATGCGGTAGCTGCGAGGTCGTTGTTGTTCATGTAGTATTGGTAACATACAGATGGTGGAATGGGAGAAGAATGCCAATGGTAGACCTATGCCGACAGGGGACATCTTGTGACTCTGACTGGCTTTATAAACAGCCAGGCAACAGTTAGACCATCAGCACTTGCTTCACTATGGAGATCTCACACAACAGTGGACGGTAAGTGTCTTTCAAAGTTAAACCACAGTTTTTGGAAACACTTAAGCTTCACGAGCCAAAGATCAAAAGCCCATAAAAAGAGGAATTAATGTAGAAAAACACCTCTTACAACATACCAATAGTTATTAGCTAATTTGAACTGTAAATTTACAGTACACATGACAGTACCTCATATTATTAATCAAAACTACCATGATATGACTTTTAAAAACTAAATATTTCACTGAAACTAAGCCATATGAAAAATGTTTAAAAAAACAAACAAATACATTTTGCTGCCGTTTAAGGTTACTCTAAATCACACTTTAGGTCCCTTGCCTATTCTTTAACCCTTCTAATCCCCAAACAGCAACCACAACCCATAAATCCTATTGGTTTCATTGAGATTACATTAATAAATAAAAAACACACAAAAGTGTGTATCCAAAATTCTATACACACTTTAAATCATTGTAAAGTAGGTTTTTATTAAACATCATTTAATTTTCAAAATTTTATAGAATTTACAAACCTCATTTTATTGTTTCATTATCATGTGTTCTCAAACTGACATCCATTCTGGTCTAGACAGTGACAAGGCAAAGCAAGGGAATTACACACATCACAAAAGAATTCCCTTGTTATTTGTGTGGAAATAGCATTAGCAGTAGTATTTTAGGCTGAATTTCCTTTCTTCAAAGTTTAGTCTGGCTGCCATCATTAATTCCAATAGGTTTAATCTGCAAAGAAAGAACAAACATTTATCAGCTGCTAAAGTTTCTATAACTTTTTTGGGAAAACCTGTATTATAATAAAATTGTAAACACAGTAACAAAAATATTACCTACATTACTTTTTCAGTGGTAGTTGAAGTAGCTCTGTGTTTGGGGCTGCAATAGTTTATCTGTCAATCTTCTGATTGTGTCCCAAGTTTCCTCAGTTTATCCACCTGTCCACACATCTGTCTTTATCCGTGTTCTGTAACCGGAGGCTCCAACCCTGAAAAGGTGCATGTGAGATGCCTGTGATACACTACTGTGACAGTGGTTGAGCAATGGGCCTGTCTTGTTCTGGGGCCCCTGCTGAAGCACAGTTCCCCTTTGTTCTGTGATGTATTGATCCATTCAGACCTCCCCCCGAATGTACTCCACTGGCACTTGCTCTGCTCAAACCAGCTTGTGCCATGGATCTTCCTCTAATGCTCACTTAGAAAACAGTCTCAGCAACACCTAAAGTCGCTATTCTACTGAGATGTCATTACTCTTTAGCAATTAAGGGGCATTGTATTTTAATGTGGCTTTTCAGTGCATCAAAGTCTTGACGTTTACTACTGTCCGCAATATGATCTGCAACTTCTATCATTCTATGACAATGGAGATTTGAGTTTTTTGCAGATATAAAGCCACATTTATCTAGGGAAGCTAATTTTCATTGCTGCAAGGACATTGAAGAGTGATCATGCACATATGATGACTCAAACATAAGAAAATATTTCAAATATTCTCAGCCATGTCCCTCCTGTTCAATACCAGCATGATTATATGTAGCAGTTCTCTTTTCATCACTCAGTGCTGTGCCTATATGTCCTGCTGTATGCTTGAAAACAGAGCAGACATGGAGCTCTCCTGCATTAGTTCCTCAGTCCAAGTGCATTAGAATCAAAGAGAGAGTTGTGTGTACGAATACGTTCCATTAGAGCTGCCGCCACTCGGGCCAAAAGCCGTCCGAGGATGAAAGGGAGGATTTATCTGCACAGCCTCATCACATGGTGTGACCTGAGGCCTGGAGTAGAAAGGTCTCTCTCTCAGGTGCCATGGAAACCAGCCCACCTCTGGCTGCTGTCCTGTCGCCCTCCAGTCGCCCTCTGTGCTTTTCCTCTATACATGTGCCTCCTGTGAACTTCTATGGCTTGTTGAACATCTGAGTTCACCTCTTACGGAAGAAGTGTCAGAGCCCAACAAAACTAAACCTATCTATAAACTTTGATTCAAGAAAGTGAAAGTGTCATCTGTCTGTGTCAATACAGTATGAAAAACAATGGTAAATACATTGTTCTGTTGAATCTGAAAGGGTAAAAACATAATCCACCTGCAGTGGGACAAATGTAGCTTATTGAAATATTAAAAATCAAGCCTGTTAATGAACAAACAAATAACATTGGGAACTTTAAACTCGGGCTGCATGATGTTGGCAAAAGTTGCAATATATGATACAGGTTATAGCATTGCTATAACGATAATATTACGACATTTCTCGTTCGTCTAAAGAAATACCAGTTTAATCTGCTAAGAAAAGTGTTCCTCAGCAATTGATCCATTTGTTTGTATGCTGACTCAACTATTTATAATTTAAGAAAACGCTGTCCAAGAACCTGGTGATGCTGCAACCATAAACCTTCAGACACAAACATAGTAAAATATTTTGTAATTTTATTCACATATAACCGTGTGGAAATGACATGGTTGTATTTCATAATAACTAAATTGCCAGAATACCACCATGTAGGAGCTTTAATAAAACATCATTTCATTGCTTGCCTTGTTTGGTAAATACTGCAAAAAAAATTTAATCTGAGCATTTAAATGTTCAGGCCTTGCCCAAAGTTGTGCTCTGAAAATCTTCACATTTTTTCAACATTAATAACATGTAAACTTGCATTCTACCAGCAGCAGTAGCATTACTTGAGGGTTTTTCCCCCCAGAAAAGCTAGTATGGCAGTGATAGAGAAAACCATTTCGGTACCCCATGGCATATAAAACAAAGTTAGTGGAAAAAAAACCCCGAAATAATTGCATGTGTTTTTGATATGAATATTGCACAGTCCGTTATCATAATTACAACATTTTTTCCAATATATTGTGCTGCCCTACTCTAAACTGCTGTAGAATGGGAGATGTGGCTTAAATATTATAATCTTTCTTTATAATGCACTGTAAATTAGAGACTACAAGGAGCTGATGGATTTCTCTGTTTCCACAATTAACACATTATTGGATTATACATACCACTTTTTCTACAATCGGTCAGTATTTTGTAGGATTTCACTAAATAATTGAACCTGGACAATTGTAATTGCATGTGGCTCCAAATTAGATGTCCAGGTTTTGGAAGATTTGGAGTGATCTAATTGCAGCTGTATCCCAGTTGGTTTGTGATAATTTGGTGCTGTGTAAAATATTAAGGTTGCTAGTTTTATACTAGCTGAAGTTAGTATATTTGACTGGCTCATCTGTGATTTTTTTCTTTACAACCTAGCAGGTAGACTCAAACAGTATTCACAGTCAGTATGACATTTTCACCAAATCGTGGTGGATCTACTGACAATCAGAATTAAAATAGGTTTATTGACCAGTCCAAATTGTGTTTCTTAGTGTATGGACCGCCAGTTTCACAATGAACAAAAAATAGCTTTACACCTCTCATAGAACATCCCTAGCATTGTGTTTTAACCTACTTCAGTAGCATATCTGTGTAAACCCAGGGTTACTGCATATCAGACTTGCGCATCCTCCAGCAGCTGAACATGAAGTGAACTTATGTTGGCTTTCTTTCAGCAACACAAACTTCTACTGCTGATGGACTCCAAGGAATCATCATAAACAGACTCCCATATACTTGCTAGCCAAGCAACGTGACATAACAATCTGTAAAATATAGTATTTACACTGATCCTTGCCTGTAGGACTCAGCCCCCTCAACATATTTCAATTGGCAAATAATGCAATGTGAAATTAAATGAGTTTCTTAAGTTTATTTTTTTTTAATTAGCATTATTGCATATTTCTTTGAATAGGATTTGAGTTTGTCATTGATTTATCAAACTAATTTAGCTGGGTTCTTTTACCAAGCAGATTTATTTCCAGGTGTCCACTTTTGTCCTCATCACGTGTGTCTCAGAGGATCTTATCTAGTGCAGACGTGTGAGTCTGGAGTTGTTGTTCTGTCCTTCACCTGCACGTTACATTTGGCACCAATGTTCAAGTCAGCCATTGTCACTTTTAATAACTGTGATACTGTCATGTGGATGGTATTTTGGCATGGGAGAATTCATGAATTCCAGCTCCACAGTCTTTAACATTCTCTTTATGCATTTTACAGGACATCTATTAGCATTTTCTGCTTTATCACCAGTGAGCGGCTGATCATATATCAGATAGTGAATGGATGAAGATCACTGCCAGCGCTATGATTTGTTTGCCATGCCATATAGCCTCGAAGTATCAGCATATATTTAGATTTCTAAATGCCCCGCTAACGTAACTCAGCAGATGTTGGGGAGTCATATGGATGTTGGTGTAACAGAGACCCCCTCAGGTATTCTCATTATTCTACCACTGAGCAGATGGCAGGGAAACTTACCACACTTACCATTATCCATCATACATATTCTGCTCCCAATTTACATAGCCAGTGCTTCACAGGAGCTCCAATGGGGAGAGTAGCTAGCTCCAGGAATACGCTGCAGCTCCACCTGAGGTTTAGAAAGACAGTCTGAGATGTCACTGGAACTGCACCTCAAACTCAAATATGCTAATAGTCCTACAAAGCAACTCCAATGGCTGCATCCCAGTTGTATTGTGAGAAACAGAAATCTGGAGCTTGATTCTTTTTTTAAATAGTTGAATATAAGTCAAGGTTTGAGAATGTATAGTATTACTACTGTAGCGTTTAGCAGTTTTTGTGTTTCCGTAGGCAGTAAAGAAGTATTAAGTAAATTAATTATTGATGTGAAAGCGACTTTGTGTGTTTATATCCAGTACTGTTCTGCCTATAGATTTTTTTTAATGATCATCATGGTTTAAAACTTTCTTATATTTCTTAGATATCTTAATTTAGGTGGGACAGTGCACATTAATGAACACAGTTATACATTCCAGTTTAGTATAAAGAAGTAAATATGCAGAAGTTAGCATCAGTGCTAATTTTCATCCGAAGTTCCCAAACTTTGCCAGTTGCATGTATTCCTATTATTGTCATTCTTCTTCTTCTTCTTATTAGCCTGTTCATACAACTACCTTTTGGTTGATGAAAATGTGAAATTGGGTTTAGCTTTTACTCCCTGGACCAAACCACTGGTCTGGATGGTGTAATGCGGTTTCAACCTCCTCCATGGTTTGTCAAAGCCTTTGTCTAACATTTGTTTCTGCAGCTCTTGGTAACGTGGTATTTTGTTGCTGCTTTCAATCTGATGTGACATTTCTGTTTGTTTCTCATATTAATTTAGTGAACATTGCAGCTTCAATGGTCAAACATGGACAAATGAAATTCTGTAGATTTTTTTCCCCCATTGCACATATTCACTTTTACATTTAATAGACACATCAACTTTTCCACTGCTTGTGAAAACTTTTTTGCAATGTTTTGAGTTTTTCTAAAATGTCATTATTTTATATGCATTTTGGAAACTGGAATGAAAACCACTAAATAGAAACACACCATCTTTTTTTTTTTTTTTTTAAATTTAAAGAACCTGAAAACAAATGCTCCCAGTGTCTTGATATAAACAGTGAGGTCCCTCATGAAAAAGCTGCTTGTAATATTTAACTTCTGTACGTCTTTTCTCCTGTCTTTATTTCTTTTGTTGTTTTTTTTTTCAGTGTTTTGAAGTGGGTGGTGCTCAGTAAATAATCCATGTACCAAACTCTAACACGAATCAACATGTAGCATGCGAATCAGTCGTAATGACTGTTGTTTGTTTTTGTTTTTTCTTCATTTGGCAGGCCACTGTCAAACCATAGCCACAGACGCCTGATGAAGAAAGTGTGTGTGTGTGTGTGTGTGTGTGTGCGTGCGCGTGGGTCCGTGCACACCTGTATGTATAACAGGCTTAATACTTACACTACACTTACACTGGGTACATTTGCTAAAAATAATTGTAACACGTAAGGCTACATTCTAATGATCACAACTATTCACCAGTTAGCAATATATAGAAGCTTTGAGTCCGCGTTGAGCAAGTGCCATTGATGTGTGAATGGTTTTGGTTCAGGTGTTGCAGCATTGATGAAGTACAGCAGTGGGAGGTTAATGCTAATGCTATTTTGCTGTGCGCACAGTGCTGTCTGCCTTACGTGACATAAGATGGTCCCAAACTTCCAACATGTTTTGGTTGTCGAAATCCACAACCTTCTTACTTGGTTCGGTTAAGAGTTTGTTTTCTTGTTTGTTTGTTTGTCACAAACACGTTTTTCTCAGAAACTATGCACT
>JAPTYR010000015.1:12890130-12902329 GCA_029814505.1 Siphamia roseigaster | reverse complement strand
AATTGACAAAGAATCACAAATTCTGCTAGGGTATGTAAACTTATGAGCACAACTGTAAATACATACACACACACACACACACACACACACACACACATATATATAAATACAGACAGACAGACAACTAAATACAATGAAAGGATATATTTTTGTGTATTAGTAAATAATGGATGGTGGTTTTAGTATCACAGCAAACCCTGAAGGTTCTCGTGTTCATATGAATAATTATATAAAGTAAATGCAGTGTTTTCCACACCTCTGATACTCTCTCACTGTATATATTTGCTCTTCTTTCTATTTATTCTTCTCAAGACTCTTGTCATTCCCTCCTCTCTTTCTCCTCTTTTCCTCTGCCTCTCCACATCTGTCTCCATCCTTCGCTCCTCTCTCCCTCCATCAATCCCTTCCTCTCTCCTTCCTCTCCTTCTCAAAGCACACACTGCCTCTCCTTGTCCACTGTCTCACCATTTGGACAAAGACTCTTTTCTGTCTTCTATCCACCGTTTTGGAGAGTCACTGCAGCCCTGCAGCTCAGTATGCACAGTGGCCACGTGGCCCGACAATGGCTCATTTCAACCTCAATTTCCCCCGAAATGAATGGGAGCCCACCCGGTGCACGCGGCTTGCCTTTTAATTGGCCTAAGTTAGATTCAAACCATTAAACCAATGATGTCGACACATCCCACCGCACCCATTGGCCTCTTCCCCCACCCCATACACACACATGCACACACACACTCTTTTTCTCTCTGGCTGCCAGAACATAAACGTCTTATCTCTCGGCCCCAACCGAGTACAGACCCCATGAATATTCAACAGCTTCCATCTCCGTTTGGGCAGACAACAGTAGGCATGTGCACACAATTGCTTGCATGCACGTACAGACACGCACGCACGCACAGAAAAATACACAAATACATAAACACACAGACACACACACACACACAGACGAGGTCTTTCTTTTGCACCCACTCTTTCAAAATGGGCATTGTTTACGCTTTGCTGAGTTTAGCTCATTTGTCTCTTTCCCCTCATTTACTACAGTATGAGCAGTGTATATCTGAGGGATATTGATTAAAAGCCAAGGAAGAACCACCAGTGCAATTCTCACAATGTGCAGATATTAGCCCATTCTGTGGACACTAGATCAACATTTTTTACTTTAGAATATCAATAGGACTTACCTATATGCAGCAAAGAGAGATGAAGCCAGCATGGAAACAGAAACAGAAGGGAGAAGGGTTAGATTTGTGCTCTGCAGTGTCACAACACAATGAACACAAGTACAGACTGTAATTATGTATGTCTATTTATTTTATACCATATATACATTGCTCTGTATAGTCTGAAACATCAGTGCTGTACCTTGGTTTACATAAAGCTTTGCAGATAAATAATACAGATGTTTTTTTTCCCAGTGTGTGCATCATCATACCCAAGACTTGGAGAAATAATTGCGATTAAAAGCAGTAAAACACAAACCCAATTCATGCATATATTATAGCTTTTGTGAAGAAGAGCTAACTGGCTAATGCATTTCAACTCATCCTAATTTTTTGAACATTGAGAAATATTTCTAAAATGAGGTTTTGTATGAGAAAATATTCATAAGATGTTATAGTATATAGAATCTAAAATCTATATTCTGTTTATACAGTTTTCTATGTACATTGGTCATGTGATTTTCAGCTTGAAAGCATCATCATCAACTGTATTTAATTGTACCTAAGCCAAAGAATGCAACCCATGAAATCATCACCAGTTTATCAAAAAAATCTATAATCTACTCTTCATTGGATCTCAAAGAAATAAACATGAAAGTCTGAGAGAAAATATGTTATCAAAGTTCATTAGCAACAAAATGTCTGCCTTTGATGGCTGTGATACAAATGTGCCCAGAGAATATTATCTGTTGCTATCTGTCAGTCATTAAATAAGACCAGATTAATCAGCGAGTGCTTGTGGCATCGGCTACAAAACCTCATCTAATCAGAGGAAAGGCTGGAAACCAGGTGTGTTTCATCTCTGTGAAATACAGCCTGAACCCAGCCAAGAAGCCCAGCCCCAGCTCTACTCCAACACCCCTTTGAAATATTTCACTCCAAATTCACAATAGCCCAATTCCCCCTTGGATGTTGTCAAAGATGAAAGAGGTAGTGTGCACTGGTGCTCTGTCCGCACTGCTCTCTCTTTCTCTCTCAGCTCATTCTCTCTGGAATAGAGAGAAGAAAGAAAGTGAATACTCAAGCAGCTCCTACACTCTTCAACCATTTTACACTACCTGCTTTGATCTCCTTACAGCATTCCGCCATCATAGTAACGGATCAAAATCTCTGTGTCTTTGTATTAGGAGCTTTTCTCCCTGTTTTACCTTAGTTTGACTCGTGTGCATTTATTTGCTTGTCTAAACCATCCCTCTTCTCTCGTCCTCCCTCTGCGTGTCTCTGTGTCTCTCGCCCTCCAGTTGCTAGGAGGGGTTTCCTCCTCGTTTAGCTCGTTAGTGTGTGGCGGTAGCCGGCAGGATCAATTACGGGGGAATGTGAGCTTGCGTCTCAGTATCATTACCCAGCAAAAACTATATTAGTTCAGTCTGAGGGGAACACATGGGCAGAAGACGGTCTGATTATTATACCAGCTTGCCAGGCTGTTACTGTTCTTTGGCAGCATCTGCTACTGATCTCCAGCCGGTGCTGGCCTTGCACACTCCTCTATTATGTTCTGAGCTGGAGAGGATATCATGTTCACTTTGATCAAAATCAAAATCACTTTATCTGACAACAAAGGCACAGGAAATCTTCCTGGTGACATGGTGCAGAGTAATTTACTGAATCAGACTGGATGTACAGCAGTGTTTCAGTCGCATGTTTGCAAGAAAAATACAATGATACATTGAGAGCAGAGTAGAGGCACTGAAAACTGAGGCTTCTAAAGTGTATTTACATGGACATATCCTGCTATAAGTAGATATTTAGGCTAGATCAATGTGTTGATAAGCAAACGCATCGATTTGCATGGAATGCATCAGTGCATCCCACTATTTACATGTATCCCCAGTTGGCCGCCATTTCCAATCATGCTGAAATTAAGATTTTACCCTCCCACCCTGCCAAAATAAACATGGGAAATTCTTAAAACAATGAAACATTTCAGATGCTTTGTAGAACAAAAATGGTTTACCACAAGAACTCAGCAAAGCCATTCCAGAGCAGATGCTAAATGTTACAGTTGTGATGACATGATCCAATGCATTCTTACATGACAAGATGCTTCTTCACACACTTAATACATGTATAAAATGCTGTAAGTTGGTGTACACACACACCTTTGGAGATAAGTAATACATACATTTATTCATTGTGTGCATCAGCATACCCAAGAGTTGGGTCAATGGTAATTAAAGTAGTCCAAATTATCAGAATACTTTAATAATTCTAAGGGAAACCAGGGTATACAGTGTATTAGCTTTAGTAAAGAATAATAGACCAAGCAACAGGATGTAATTCTTATCCTTTTTTTCTAACAGTTGCTTTTCCATTGGTCATAGATGCAAAACTTTATCGATATTTACTAAATGTTGAAAAAAACAGAAGAGTGTAAAGTCAATTTTTCCCCTAAATCACAAATGCAATTATTTGTTTATTTATTATTACCTCCGCCAAGGAGGTCATGTTTTTGCCAGTGTCTGTCTGTCTGTCTGTCTGTCTGTCTGTCTGTCTGTCTGTCTGTCTGTCTGTCTGTAACATAACTCATAAAGTTATGGACAGATTTTGCTGAAATTTTCAGGGAATGTTAAGGATGGTCAAAGGAACAAATGATTAGATTTTGACGACGATCTGAAAGAAAAATACTGCCATTATCAAAAAAGAGAATTTAGCGAGGTGGCACGGTGGTGCAGTGGTTATCACTTGTGCCTCATGGCAAGAAGGTTGTGGGTTTGATTCCAGCACCAGTCAGTGGTGTTGGAATTGAATTCACACCTTTCTGTGTGGAGTTTACATGTTCTCCCCGTATCTGCGTGGGTTCTCTCCGGGATCTCCGGCTTCCTCCCACCATCCAAAGACATACATTGATGGGTTAATTGGTTAATCAAAATTGTCTGTATGTGAGAGTGTTTTTTTTGTCGATATGTTCAGCCCTGTGATGAATTGGCGAGTTGTCCAGGGTATACCCCGCCTTTGCCCAATGTGGCTGGGATAGGCTCCATGCAACCCCCGTGACCCTAGTGAGGATGAAGCGGGTTCAGATAACGAGATGAGATGAGTTCCATTAGTTTTGGTTTAAGTCATCACTATTCTTCCTGGAGTCTACACCCAACACATCTGTATTTACATTGCAGTATACCAATTACAAAAGCACCCATATGCAAAACAAACCAAACAGGCACAAACAACAACAACTTAAAAAAACCCAACAAAAAACATTAATCACAATTACAAAACAAAAACAACATCCATAGAATACAGGACCTTGTTCAATTAACATTACCTTCCAAAAAGTAGTTTTTAACATACTTCCTAAAGAAAGAGAGCTTGTGATTATGATTGGGAGCAAGAGGAAGATACAGTAGGGGGAAACGCACACAAACAAATCTAAGCATCACTGTTAACTGAACTGTTATACAGTACTAATAGCTGCTGTTACTAGCATAAGTGCAAATACCCATTGTTGTTATCAGTTAAAGGGACTACATTTATATAGCACTTTTCCACACATTCATGGTGCTGAAAGTACTTTACAAAGCCTCACGTGCACCACCTATTCATGCGCACACTCAGCAGCGGCTGCTCCCATGCACAAAGCTGCCAGACCATACTGGGAGCAATGTAGGGTTCAGTGTCTTGCCCAAGGACACTTCAATATGTGGACAGTTGGAGCCAGGATTCAAGTCACTGAACCTTCTCTCATTGGAGTTAACCGTTAATACTACTACCCCAAGAATTAACAGTGTATATATTACTACTGCTGCTGTTAGTACCAATGAAAGAACCCTCTACCATCCTAGTTAGTATCTTCTATCCCTTTGTCTCACCAGGTTGAGTGCTGATAGTCCATTTCATGCAGAGCAAGACAAGGAGCAAGACCGAAACATAAAGAAAGGAAAGATCCAGTTTGGACGCTGTTACCCTGGTTTGTCAGAGGGGGCTTTAAACTTCATGAAAAGCAGTTTGAACCACAAATCCTGGTAGGTGTTTTCCTCATTCATTTGCTATCAATCACTGTAATTGAACTAAACATACAATATAGAGAATTCCTGGGGGGGTTATGACTTTGCTTCCTGCAGAAAGAAACACAAGCTTAATGTTCCTATTGTAGGAATTTATCTGGTTAAGACACTAATAATTTGCAATGCATTAGAACAAGAAGTTAGGATGAAAATGAAATGGTGTTTGGCTGGTGTTCAGGACCATGACTGGACATGAAAAGACCATCAACCAAAAGCTTAAACTTTACAGTGATGTATTGAGACTCAACAGTTCTTAGCCAACCTTCACGAGAGAGTTGTCAAACAGTTTAAAAAGAAGAGTTGATAAAATGGGGAAATTAGCTAAATTTACCAGTGTAACACAGATTAGAAAAAAGTACAAGGGCCTTCATTTTGTTTTGCATTGAGTTCAACTTTTGTTTTCACTGGAGATAATGTCTCATTCGGCACTAGTTTTTCACACATTGGAAAACTAGTGCAACAGTCCTGGTGTTGGACTATTCACATGTCCCATCTCCTGTCTGCTATTGAAAGTGAATGAAGAGAACAATCAGACAAGTGCCGCTGTGAACTGTTGAAGCAAATATTGATATTTACAAAATACTGTCAAGTAGGCCGGGAGCGATGCGTCGACTTCAAAAAATCATCAATGTCATATTTTGTTGTCAACGCATCACCATACACACATGGGTCACCAAAACAGTTTGCACTTTGCAGAATGGAGACCAAAACTCTGACCTCCTTACAGGTGCTCAACAGCAGTGCATTCGGTGCAAATACATTACAAAGGTTAAGTGTACATGCTGCCATGAGGCGTACTGCAGATAATTAAGTCAGTGAGAGACGAGAGAAAAAGAGACGAGTCTGTCATCCCACGTTTCTGCAATGATTGACAGCAGCAACATCTGACCATTCAGCGAGGCAGTTGGATGAGGATGAGAAAAGGTTCTAAATGACAGAATTAATCTGGAGAAAGAAAAGAAAAAAATCAAAACAAGGAGGCTTATACCTCACTTGAAGGTGGGTATGTTGTTGAAGTAAAAAAGAAAAACTTTGTGGCCCGATTTCCAGGACTGTCCTCTGTGCGGAGGTCCAGTAACTGTCAGCCCCGGTTCCAGCTCTTGTTTTCCATTCCAGAGGTCCAGGTGCTAGATCTGTGTTCTCCGTCGGTCAGTGCTGACTCTCTCCATTCTCCAGTCTCCATCTGTTTCACATCTCAGTCGTTGGGGGGACCTGGTCCTTGTGGGGACCTGGTTCTCATCCGGTGTCTATTAGTTTCAGTCACTAGTTGACTAATTGAAAAAATAATCACCAGATTAATCATTTTGAAAACAATTGTTTAACCCCAGCCATTGTTCCCTCTAAGCTGCGCAACTACGCAATTGCGCAGTACTCTCACGTCCTCCGTGCACTAAAAATCTCAGCTGCGCAGTCTACCCCTCGGGGTTCGAACCCGCGAGGTTAAACAACCCGGTAAATATGCATAAACATCTAAAATCTTGACATTCGTTAATGCTATTACTGTCTCTTTTCTGTCACATCTGTAATTACATGTGTACACATTAACACTGTGTCCAGAACAGGATGGACATCTGTGATTGGTCCATGTGATGCACTTTTCACCAATAGAAAAATTGTGATATGTTTTCCTTTCTGCAATCACTTCCTGATTGAAATATATTCCCCTAGAAACCCTAAGTTCACCGAACACACCAAACATGTAGCAGATGACACAATGACACTATCTCCAAAAAATTAAAGTTTTATAGTGTCTCATAACTTTGGTTTTACATTTCGACTGCCCTGTTATAAAAACCAGCATAGAAAATCATGCTGGTCTCTGCTGGTTAGTGCTGGTTTGGTGCTGGTTTAGCTGGTGGATGCTGGTGGACCAGCAGAACTATGCTGGTCCACCAGCTAAACCTTGTTGGTGAAGTGGTTTCCCCACCAAAACACAACATATGCTGGTAACCAGCTATGCTGGTCTATGGTGGTTTGTGCAGCAGGGTGACTTCATAGGATTAGTTTGATGTCTGCACTGTTCCCATTCATTCGAACTGAGCTTCAGTGCTTATGTCACCAGGACGTGCCGGCATGTCCAGGGACTTTTGTTGAGTCCTCCCTTAAGTGTCACTATGGCCACTAGGGGGCCTGCATTCCGCAAGTCGCACCGAGGCCCGTGGCGAAATTCTTACGCTATTGAGGCTACCCCAAAATGCACTAGAATGCAGGAAATTGCTTCTAAGAAATCCAGAATTTTCTGGAGGAGGACCCCCAGACCCCCCACCAGGGCTAAGACACATGTGCTCACAATGTCTACCTTTGTGCCCCACCAAACATTTTTTCCACCAGCCGCCACTGCGGTAAATTGTAAGACGCTAATGCTGGTGCTGGAGGTGTGCTGGAAAATGTGGACCGGACTTTGGGGAAACTCCGGCAAAAAACTGGAATGGATTATCTAAATCGGTGCGATAGACTTTCTTTAAAAAAAAGGATCAGGACTCTGGATCACAATTTTTCCACGCCTGCCGATCCAATACCAATGCGTATTTTTTGCTCATATCGACGGCCGATCCTAATATCGGATCAGGACAACCCTAGCAATGAATATACGTTCATTAGACCCCCACCTCCTGCTTGACATGTTTTGGATAGCTAACAACACCACCCCCCAGAAGTTATCAAGGGGCGCTTTGACTGCCCCCACCACCACCTTCACAAATACAGGGGGGGGACAGGAGGGTCATGATAAAGGTGCATTTAGTCAAAGAAGGTTGAGAACCACTGTTCTAGGCTTTTGTTACCCTCTCCTAAAACTCTAATTTAGCCACAGCCTGTATTGTACAGTATGTCCTTGTATCTGTGTGTCCTTGGCAAAAACCTTCATTCTTAATTACCGTTCTAATTCAGCTTTATCTCTTAGGGCCAAAATGTCTCCATCAATGACATAACCACCTCCAATTGTAGCTTTTCAGTGAGGCTGAAATGAGAAATGGGATGATTTGACAAATACATGAGGTCAAAACAAGACCATTTTGGAGAAATTTTCTGAACCATGAGAAAGTGTAGCTGGTGATAGTTTTTCCATCAGAGCTTGTTGGGTTTGTAATGAGGCAGGAGGGAGGGTTGGAGGCTTTTTGTCAGATGCACAGTGCCAAATGGGGATGAGTAAGCAGTCCCAAGAGCCAGAGGTTGTTCTGGGCCATAAGGAGTGTGGCCACACTGACGTTAGCCAGCTCTCTCCTTTTATAGAGGAGAGGGGCAGCATAGAGCCAGAACAGGCGGTATGAGCCGGCCAAAGCTAGCAGCACATCTCAGCGGCTGTGGCCCATTCCCATCCGCAGGCTGCTAAGCCTGGACTGACACCCGCAACCACAGAGTCTGGAGCCGACCACTGCTCAGTCCCTTTCATTTAACCAATCGCTCTTTCATTTCTCCAACTGCAGCCTCACTCTCTGCCTGTCTACACATCTGTCTCTGTCAGTTTCTCCCTCCACCTTTGGCTTCCTCTCTATCTGTCTCTTTTCTTTTGGCGCTTTCTTTGGCTCCCTTACTTGTCAATCTGCTAAACCTATTAAGTATTACTAAGAGGGCAAAAATGTGGCGTAATGAAATAACAGGGAATTACTCCCTGTCGTGGGTGAAGATGAAACTGGTCTATTTATGAGCGTAGAACAAATAAACTGGCTCTGAGGGTGCGTCTGGACTGTGTCTGCCACCGAGCAGTGACAGGCCTCACAAAGCAGCACTTTTCTGTTCAATAAAGCTCAAGGGAAAATCCATTTCATTCCCATAACTGAGGTCTTTATGAACAAAGAACATTATGGTTGGCTTTAGTTTGGTAAAGTTTCTGCTTCTACTGTGGCTGATGCACTGATGTGTTTATAATGTATTTATCCTGTGGAGACGTTTAGTCACAACACCTGGTCTTGTTCTTAACATCCAGAGTTACTACAGCATGTTTTTCAAGAGAGAGAGAGAGTGAAAAAAGTTTCCTGGGAAAGTTAATTGACAGTTGATTTAGATGGTTGAATTGCTGGTTTGCTTTTATACTTTTATACCTTTAGAAATAAAATTCAACAAATGTCAAAACAAAACATGTGACCACAACTGAGAAATGAAGATTGTTTTTGTATTTATCTTATTTATATATCAATTTATTACTTTAGTTTTTTTTTAATTCAGTGTAATTTTAGTGTCTGTAATGTGTGAATTTTTTTAATCGTCATTTTTACTTTTTATTTATTACCTCTGCCAGGTAGGTAGGTAGGTTGGTTGGTTGGTTGGTAGGTAGGTAGGTAGGTAGGTAGGTACGTACAACACAACTCAAAAACTTATGGGTGGATTTTGGAGGTCTGCGCTCCCCGAGTGCTAAATTACACCAGTGCCATTTTTTTTTTATTATTCATTCATTCATTCATTCGAGTTGATGTTGAGTTTGTCATTGTAAAGTTACTTATTTATCAGTAAAAAATAAAGATATTCTTAATTAATTACCTCAATTAATAATAAAAATAAAAATGGACTTGCAGTTGTAGCACTTTAATGAGGGTACTTTACAATATCTAACACACACACATAAATCTATATTTAATGGTTTATACAATATTCCAACAATGTAACAAATGGGAGATTTGTTTCCTTGTTTTAAAAGTGACACCACCTCCACAAGTTCTGATTTCAAAAACATTACATCAGTTTGTGACTGCATTACTTGTAATAAGCACAAGTTCTTTACATTGTTCTTTTTTCCTCATTTTAAGGACCACTACAGTCTTTCAGTGCCTAGAGTTTTATTGACATTTACTCTTACTAAGTCAAATGTGCTTACCCACTTGTAGAGTCCATTTGCAGTGCATTTGCATTACTAGACAATTTGGTTATATTTGAGGACATTTGGCTTGTTTTGTTTGTGAGGCGAGCCTTGATTCACAGAAGCTGAAACGGGTAGAATGAAACAGCATCACAATAAATAGAATTTATAAAACCATTATCATAGGTCTCATAAAACGGCAAAGCCATTTTATTCTTATCCACATGAGCCATGAGAAGTGGAAGAAAACAAAGATTATCTTACCTATTTTTCTATTTCATTTGTATTGAGGTGTTCATTGCCATTTTTTTCTTATCTATATTTGCTTTAGTTTCCATTATCATTTTTATTCATATATATTTACCTGGCCTTGCATAACAGTTTAAACATTAGGATAGTAGAAGATGGAATACGGTGGGAGGGAGACGTGCTTAAGTAGTCTTGTTGTGCAGGGTCAGTCTGCATTCGTGTTAATTAAGATATAACACTTGAAGTTTAATTGGCAGGATTGTGTGTGAGACTAACTTTGTACATTTCGAATAGATTGATTAGACTGGTGCTGAGTTTTATTTTGTGACGTGAACCTCAGACCAACATTGATTTCATTGAACATCAACACCTGTTGGACCACTTTATACAAACTTTATGGGAAGCAATGAATGGAAGTAAAAGTGAACTTTTGCTAAGGTTGATGAATATATAGAAACAGATGATTCAAGTATATATATCACGTCCTGCGACCCAGAAAAGTAAAAGTTTTAGCTCTTTTAAATTGTTTTGCCTATATTGGAAAAATCATGATTTGTTTTTTCCAGATGTTTCCATTTTTATTCATGAAACGTCCTTTTCAATGGACAGTTTGTATATTTTTAGTATAAAACTGTGGAACTCTTGACTAAAAATGAACAAATTGAGGATAACGTGGCAGACAGCAGAAAAAAGATTATAAGTTTGCTGCAAACAGCAGATGACCATTAAAGTACGTTATATTATATCATCCCTGTCAAACAGAAACCTCTTAAGTCTTTTTGTTTTTTGTGGTAACTTAAATCTTTATAGAGTTTTATATACAATTATAACAACAAAAAAAAATCCACACACAAAAACTAATAATAATAATTTGGGTATTTTTTCTTTTTGCCAAACCATTCTAATGTTCAGTCTTCATGTTGTTTTTAGAAATATTTAACCAATGAAAAGTGTTGATAACGGAATGTGACCTCATATCTTAACCCCATTCATTTATTTAGAATATACATCACTTCTATATCTGAAAAATACCCATTTTGGACATATGAGGTTTCTGCCTGACAATGACAATATGGAAAACAAAAGTGGAAAGGTCAACCTGTTGATTTTCTGGTGTGCTGGAGGATGTCAAAAAAAAAGGAAAATACGATTGCTTATATGTGCTATTTTTTTCCAGTGATCCTGGGCCAGGACTTACAGAAACATTCCCTTTTGCACATTTAAACAGCACATTGCCTTCCCTCGTCCAATGCACCTTTAGGCAGGACCTGTAATGGTGGTTTTGGGAATCATCAACAGAAGACGAAAGTAATGAACTTTACCTAGGAACGAGGACAACTTTTTTTAAATGGCAGAAAGGTTTTAATTTATCTAGACCCAAGTGTTGCTACGGTCTTCAGGACGCTGACAGAAGGTATACAGTGCATTTTCCTGCTGCTTTGTACATTTAGTATATGGGCTGCTGGAGATGTCAGTACCCTGCTGAAGAACAGGACTTAAAATGGTCTGGATGGAAAGAGTCTCATATGAAATGAGTGAGTGAGCTCATTCAGAGGTTATTTTTAGTCATGTTAACTCTTATTGGACTATAAGAAGGTGCTGATATATTATGCTCTACGTGTTTTCCCACTTCTTTTTATTTGTTTTGAATATTATCCTTGTCCTGGTTATTACTTCTGCCAAGGAGGTTATGTTTTTATAGAGGTTAGTTTGTTTGTTGGTTTGTGAACAAGATAACGCAAAAACTAATGAACGGATTTTGAGGAAATTTTCAGGGTAGGTTGGTAATGGGGAGATCAACAAATGATTAATGTGGTGATCCGGAAGAAAAAATCGCCATTATCGAAAAAGACAATCTTGTGAATAACTACTGAACTAACTAGAAAAGCACTCGGAGAGCGCAGACCTCCGCCAACTGTTCGCAGGGTTTTCTC
>JAPTYR010000015.1:12495941-12507022 GCA_029814505.1 Siphamia roseigaster | reverse complement strand
TTAAGTACAAAACATTTTGAATACTTTTGTACTTCTACTTGAGTAAGGTACTGAAAGGTTACTTTTGACTTTTACTAGAGTCATTTTGACTTTTCTACTCCACTACTTTTCTCCAGTACTTTATACATCTCTGTTGAGAGTGGAAGTATTTCGATTGCAAATTCTGAGGATTTTAAAACTGGGAGAAGTTCGGCATCTCCATTTGTTATGAGCGGAGCTAAAGCCAGAAGGTGGATAGATTAGTTTAGCTTAACATAAGGACTGGAAACTGAATACAGAAAATGTGGGAATGAGAAAACATCTGCAGAATGTGGTTTGAGGAAATAAAGTTTTTAACTATTTACTAGCTGAAACACTGAGCTTAGCTACTTCTTGTGGTTACAAGGCAAAATGTATTATTTGATATGGTTAATGTTTGATTGTCAAGGGGCTGAGAGTTTGACCCAGGACTGACCACGATTTGACCCCATTTCTTCATTCAGGGTTATGTTGGGCTTCAGTCAGACCAGTGTTGAGGTTGCCTGTTTTCTGGAGGTTTCCACACCATTAAAAACAGCTTCCTTGTCCTGTCATTGCCTTCACCACAGTACTGTTGAACATATGGAACAAGATGCTAATGCCGCATTTCCACTATGTGGTAGGTACCAGCTGACGCGACTCAGGTACTATTCCTGGAGGCAGTTTCCATTACAGGATACGACCAACTGTCGAGTACCTGGTCAGCATAGCGATGCTGCATGTAACTTCCGTTCATTGTGTGTTGCCTCATCAAGCTCACGCTGAATCTTTTCATCTCACCAAGTACAGACATGTCTAAACCTCCTCGACTGAACATGATGTCATTTTTTTGGGGTTGTCATCATAGGTTAGTTTACCAGTAGATTTACTGTAAAATTCTGAATTAGTTTTTTTTTTTAATGACGGGTTGCACATTGAGGATGCAATGATGCTGAGGCAATTCTCTGACCAATCAGTGATCTGCAGTGTTTACATGTCACATTTTAATATCTGTTCATGCATTTTGGAACCTCATGCAAATACGAAGGAAATAGTACCAGGTACCAGATTCTAGGTTCTTTTATGTAATGGAAATCCAAGTGTGAAGCCAGTACCATGTACTGTAGTGGAGACGTGGCTTAATTAACTAGTATTCACATATACTTCTTTTGTTTGTCATCTAAAAATATTTGTCTCATACATATTGTACACATTTCTTCTTTCTTTCTAGTATTTTACTAACTATATTTAGGTAAAATTTAGAGCTATATATATATATATGTTAGAACTTAAAGTTATATATATGTAATATTGATAATTTCTTCCCTGCTACTTTTTCTTCTACTTACATGGAGCAACTGTAATCACACTATCTCCTCTGGGATTGACAAAGTGTTCTGAATCTGAATGAAGTTTGAATGCCTTTATTGCGCAGCGTGTTAAGGTGCTGTGTGTACTACTAGGACTGAGTTGAAAAAATAAAGTGAGTCATTCTGGAAAGGAACAAACACTATAAAGCCAAGAATGATAGAATAAGATATTCTCCCCTATGGAGCATTTCCTGTCTGTGTGTGTGTGACTGTTTCCACTTTTACACTGTATCCTGTCACCTAGCAACAATGAGTGGTAGCGATAGATCAATAATAGCACCGTGACTAATGACACATAATTTATTACACCAATGCATATTTCAGGTTTTAGGCCCTGCATTGTGTTTAAGTTTTGGTTAAAATGTCATATTTTGTATGTTAAGGGATACTAGAGTGACTTAAAATCCTGTACTTAGATTCAAACATGTTCTTCTTGGTACCTTTGATTGCAGAGTACAACATACTTTAAACTTATATACTTTAATAGTATTCACTCAGGACAGTGAACAGAAAAGGAATATGAATTTTAGTTTTTGGATCGCTTCTCTTCTCTGCTTTGTTTGTACCATTGTTCACTTCAGTATGAATACCCCATCATTTGCAGAGATTTTCTGCCCTCCATAGGCACCATTTGCTACAGTGTCATATTCATTGTGAGAAAGTGCTTTGGGAGTGTACAACTATTAGTTACACTGCTCTGCAATCATTGCAAAGCCTGTCATAAAGCCCATGTATGGCTGACATGGTCCTTCAAACAAAAACAGAAAAAAAGAAAAGGAGAAATGCTGCCATATGGAAAACTGATTTGTAATGTCATTCATCATACAGCTGCAGGAAATATGCCAAGAGACGTAGGAATAAAGACAGTCGTTCTGTAACAGCTGGGTAGCAGTGGATGATTGAGTGGTATCCTTCTCTGAGGTTGGCAGGGGAGGCTTTTTTTGGTAAGAAAGAATCTAGCTGGTTTCAAGAAACAGGATGTCTGAGATTTTAATCTTAAATTATTATTTTTAAACTAACCCAAACACTGCATATGTGCCTCGGTCAGTCCTGTAAGTGTTTTACGGGTCTATTTTTAGCTCAGAGGGCCTCAATGGAGATGGTGAACAGACAAGAAAGCACATGATGGGAAACTTTTAGAAAGTCTGTAAGCCAGCTAAGGCGCGGTGAGATTAAAAGGGTGGACTTGTGATCATACATAAAACAGGTTAACATTCAGAAGAACAGTCAGCAAATGCCATGTTCCTTTTCTGAATGAAAGCACACACACAGTATAGGGTCCATTCAAGCAAAAGTAAGCATCAATATAAACAAGTAACTTTGTGCATATCATTTATCAAGTGGGCTTATTTTAAGCTAAAGATCTCTGTTTTATGGAATTTGTATTGTGTTTAAAATATCACTTGTCAAAAAAACTTTTTACACCATATCTATGCCTCACACATAAAAATATAACTTGAACTTGACACAAAACATTCGATGTAAAAATGTAATTTATTCAGTCTCTTATTTAAAAAGACTATCTGTGAACTGTTACTGAGACATTACTCATTATTTGTAATTTATATGTATCAGCATGGACCAAGTAAGGTCCAAGTTTTAAATTATACAGTTAAATACATTAAATAAATCTTTGTGATTGTATCTGACTGTATCTGACGAGTCAACATTTTCATACAATGGTAAAGAGCCATTATGGCAACCTGTCCAGGTGACACCACATCCTCATGTCAATAAAACTGAGGCTTTTCAATATTTTACTCGAAAATGTATTTTCATCATAGTTCAGTGGTCTGTAACCCTGGTCCTAGAGAGCTGCTATCCTGCATGTTTTAGATCTATCCCTCTTCCAGCACACCTGATTCAAATGTTCAGTCTATCAGCAAATGTTGTGATACATAATGTTCAAGTGCTTATACATACCTACTCATATATGTATAATACTTGCATATAAGTTACACAGCAAAAATTGGAGTGTTGAAATATCAGGGTTACATTTCAGAGTTGATTTCAACTCTTATATTGTTATTATAACACATTCTGATTGAAATGGTGTTCAGTGTTGGGGTTATTTAACAGAGTTAGCCCAACCCAAGCAAATTAACTCTGTACAAATTACATTTGTACAGAGTTAAGGCCCCTGGGTTTCACCCCTGGAAACCCCAAGCTTTATCACAACCCTGAGTTAAAGGCAGGTCAATCTGTTAAAGACATTGTGTGACATTTATGCAGATCTTTAATGAACGTCGTCATGTTTTCAAACTATTACAAACAGAAGGTGTGGAATAAAAATGTTCCAAACACTTTGATATGGAACTACAAATGAAACTTTGTACATCCAACCTTCACTGCAACACAAATCATATGGACAACACTTTTGGAATACACTTCTGGAGATATATTAAAAAAAACCACACTCAAAGCATCACTTTAACCCTGTTGTAGTGTTAACCAATTGCTATGTAAACAACCACAGTTAGTGAACTTTCAACACAAACTTGCTGTTGTTGTTATCCTTTTTGGTGTTCTTTTTTAACATTTTGAGTTTTATTATTAACACTCACACAGTGTTAATAATGTCAACACTTTGAAAAGTGTTAAATTAACACTATATATATTGGGACAATACAAACACTTGCATAGTGTTAAGATTAACACTCTCAGAGTTTATTTTAACACTCTGGAATTTGCTGTGTACTCTGCTTACATGACAGCCTGTTGAACACCAAATGTGTCCACATGTTAGAGCTGGATCAGACCCAGAGATAAACATGTGTTGAAGGTGATCAGTTGGGGATCCATCAACAGAACTGGCCAATGAGGTTTAAAGTCATTGATAGAGGTGTTAGAAAATATTGGATCAGCAATATATTTCATTTCATGATACTGTATCGAATTAAAAAAATGTATTCATTCAAATGCAGACATGACAGAAGTTCATTTTTGTTTTTTCTTTATCGTTTGTGTTATTTATTATAATTTAACACTGTTTTATTAAATAATGGTTATTTGAAGTGTCTTAAAAGCAATTTTTACTGTATGAGAGAGGCAGATGTTAGTTCCTTTGCTGGCATTGCACAAAAAATAATGTTATGATGTCAGTTAAGATGTAATAGAATATGGACATTTGAGCAGGATTTGTTTAATTTGTTCAATTTTTTTAAACACAGGAACATTTTGTGACGTCGCACTAGATCCTGTTGTGATCAAATAAAAATGTGTTTCGTATTTGTGCATATGTCTGATGTCGTTCAATTCTTATAATATTCTTATATATTCTCATAATAATGATAATAATGATGATAAGAAGAAGGAGAAAAAGAAGATCCCAACAAATTGCCTTTTTAACGGTATCATTATATATCGTGATATATCGTATTGATCCTAGTATTGTCATTTGAATCGTATTGTCAAATTCTTGCCAGTTTTCACCCCCAGTCACTGAGCATATTGTCGTAGATGGAAAATAATACCCACAAACCCTGTTCAGTGAATATATAGTTATGACATTTTTGCATTTTGTACTGTATCATGATGTAAAAGGAGGCAGACTCATAAACCAATGAAAAGGGTTTGCTGAATGAAAGCCTGTGTGTGTGCGCGCGTTAGCATAGCGTGTAAGCCTGCTGTGTTTTGTTTGCCAGGTGATTTCCCCCAATGGTGTGAGCTAAGCCTGAGAATTCCTGGCTCGGGCTTCAAAGAGCAGTGGGGTCACCCCCTGACAGCAGCAAATACAGACATGTTTGAGACTGATGCGCCACGCAGTACCGACAACAACTTGACCACCGCCATCGTTTTATCGACTTCTTTCTTTGGTGTGTTCAGATTTTTTTTAGTCCTTCCTCGGCCTCCCAAAGAAACATGGAATTGATTCACATGTAGAATTTGTTTCCTCCTGATCTGATGTTTTAATGGAGGCTGATGAAGAGGTTATGGGCTGTTAGGTAGAGGTTAACCAGCAGTGGAGGTTTTGAAGGCTGATAATACAGAGTTCATACAAGTGCTTTGAAAATGTCTGAATTTCAATGTTGTGTTTTCAAGGTCTAAAAAGTGCTTGGTTTTTTTGTTTAAGTGCTTGAAAATGCTTGCCAGTTTAACTCTGTAATGTGATTTATTTAATTTTTAATATTAACTCTGTCTGGTTAGATGCCAAGCTAAAGCTACTTACAGAGAGGTGATGCATTTTGAAGGATAAAACTTTGTCAAATAAAAATTAGGTGGTGCTCTCAGGTTGACTTTAGGTACATTTTTATCTTAATCTGTGGTTTGGTGTGAGTCTGAAGAACAACAGCTGGCTTCCTTTTTTTTTGAAAAAAAAAACAACAACTTTGTGTCCTTTAATTTCTTAAGTTTTTGCTAACATTATTTTAAATGTTTAGTGCATAAAACAATGTACGTACATCTCTGTGATAAAAAAAAAAATCATACATCTTAGAGCGGTGAAAAATAGCACATTAATGCATATTAATCCATGATCATGATTAATCTGATTAAAATTTGTAACACAATTAACTCATCTGAATGTCTGTAAATCTCTGGGAACACATTTGGGGCAGTTTGTCCAAGTAGAGTTTATGCCACGCTTGAGTAAATGTTGAGTTTATCCATTAGTGACAGACAGCATAAAGATGGATGACGCACATTGTTCCTCCGGATGGAAATATGAGTTTAAAAACAAAAACAAAAAACAAAACAAACAAAAAAAAAAAAAACCAGATGGAAAATTGCACCAATAAAGTATTAGACTCTAGTGCTTTTCACCAAAGCACTTCAAGCTCAAAATACCACATTAATGGATTCGGCTGTACTTCAGCTAACACATGACCCAGCTTGTGGCAAACATATTAAGTGCACTTGTGGTATATTCCCTCCTTTCTTGAGTCTGTTTACTCATGCAAAATGAAACTTGATTAATATAGAATAAAAATGAATGATATATATAATCACGATTAATCCAAATTAATCCATAGCAACCCTGAGGTTAGTCTGAGGAAAAATTTGAATCGTTCGAACAGACCTATCTGCATTCACCGGCCACTATATTAGGTACACCTGTCTTGTTAACACAAATTCCTAGTCAGCCAATCACATGGCAGCAACTTAATGCATTTAGGCATGTAGACATGGTCAAGACAATCTGCTGCAGTTCAAACCAAGCATCAGAATGGGGAAGAAAGGTGATTTAAGTGACTTAAATGGGCTGGTCTTATTTCAGAAACTGCTGATCTACTGGGATTTTCACGCACAACCATCTCTAGAGTTTACAGAGAATGGTCCGAAAAAGAGAAAATATCCAGTGAGAGGCAGTTCTGTGGGTGAAAATGCCTTGTAGATGCCAGAGGTTAGAGGAGAATGGCCATACTGGTTTGAGCTGATAGAAAGGGAACAGTAACTCAAATAACCACTTGTTACAACCAAGGTACGCAGAAGAGCATCTGTGAACGTACAACACATCGAACCTTGAAGCCAATGGGCTACAGCAGCAGAAGACCACACTGGGTGCCACTCCTGTCAGCTAAGACTAGGAAACTGAGTCTACAATTCACACAGGCTCACCCAAATTGAACAATAGAAGATTGGAAAAACGTTGCCTGGTCTGATGAGTCTCGATTTCTGCTGCGACATTTGGATAGTAGGGTCAAAATTTGGCATCTATAACATGAAAGCATGGATCCATCCTCCCTTGTATTAACTATTCAGGCTGGTGGTGGTGGTGTAATGGTGTGGGGTATATTTTCTTGGCACTAATTGGATCTCTTAGTACCAATTGAACATCATTGCAACAACACAGCCTACCTGAGTATTGTTGCTGCCCATGTCCATCCCTTTATGACCACAGTGGACCCATAGCTACCTCCAGCAGGATCATGCACCATGTCATAAAGCTCTAATCACCTCAGACTGGTTTCTTGAACAGGACAATGAGTTTGCTGTACTCAAATGGCCTCCACAGTCACCACCTCTCAATCCAATAGATCACCTTTGGAATGTGGTGGAATGGGAGATTGGCATCATGGATGTGCAGCCGACACATCTGCAGCAACTGCATGATGCTATCATGTCAATATGGACCAAACTCTCTGAGGAATGTTTCCAGTTCCTTGTTGAATCTATGCCATGAAGGATTAAGGCAGTTCTGAAGGACAAAGGGGGTCCAACCTGATACAAGCAAGGTGTACCTAATAAAGTGGCCAGTGAGTGTATAGTCATGTGCCTTGTGACGTGACACCAACACCTGTAATAAAAGGCTTCCAGGATAACTGATGCTAGTGGATGATGCATTTAACCTCCTCCCTGCAACGACACCTGATATGCTCGTTATCTTTCCACCATCCGTCACCCTGTATAATGGCAGCCTTGTAAATTGGCTCCAGGAGTCATTATGTCTTGGCAGACCTTGTTAGTTGTTATGGTTTGTGTTGAGCTGTGACTAGGCTGAACATGGAGCACTGGGACTGGGACAGAGCACCTGACTATAGCCCAGGGCTCTGGAGTCAGGTGGGAAAACAGTCTGAAAAAGACTATTAAGTATAGTTCTGAGGAAACATTCTCCTGAGGTAAATAAACATGTATGTGCATTTAGCAGTCCATTAGACCATAGCCATTATTTCTAATATTTGTTTACTGATTTCACCCAGTTAAAATAGATAAATATTATGTTCTATCATAGGGATGGATTGATTATTTTTTTACAGTGCTTGTGGTGGGCAGCCTGTTACTGCAACTCTTCTGCCATCGTAGCCAAGTAATTAAAAAAAACAACTTTTTGTATTTTGGCAGTGGTTTTGCTGCAGATTTTTAAACAATTAATCCCACAAACCAGTTGTCCAAAAACACACCAATTAGTTAGTCATACTTTCACGGAAATTCTCCTTGTGTTCTTGTAGAAGTGAAAGTGACTGTTTTGAGGAGGGGTGTCCAAATAGAGTCTACAAGGGCCATTATTCTGCATGTTTTAGATATTTCCTTCTTCCATCAAAACAGGTTCAATTAATGATCAGCTCACCATCAAGCTTTGCAGAAGCCTGATAACATTGTTAAGGCCTCCAGGTGTGATGGAATAAGTAAATATCTAAAACATGCTGGATAACAGCCATTGTGGACTGGATTTGGACACCCCTGCTCTATACAGTCAGTTTCACTTCTACAGAACACAAGGGGAACTTCCGTGACAATATGTTCGCTTGTGCATAAAATAGTTGGGAAAAACATATCCTCGTCATCTGACAAAGTCCACCCCCTTGTACACAGCACATATGTGAGTGAACGATAAAAAGGCCAGCTTTCAGACACTGACAGTGACATACCATAATGCTCTAATATAAGACATAAGACTCTTATTTAAAAAAAATCTGGACTAGTGCCACTGAACTGTTTGTGTCTAATTGAGTAAATTCTTTACGTACTGCCTTGAGCAATCTGATGTTTAACTTTATGTGTCGCCTGATGCATTCAGAAAATACTGGACTTTTCTTTGTTGATTAATCTTGGATATAGGCTAATTCTGTACATTACACACCTCAGTCCTGGAAACACTGGTATGATGACCTCTTGAAAGTATATCATTTTTTTATTTTTTATTTTTATGTGTTTGTCTTTAAGTACTGTATAGAGTAGAGAAGTACTTTATTGATCCCACAACTGAGAAATTGTTTAAGCTGGGCCTCGCCCTGGGTGAACCACCTTCTTACCATATCTATCTATCCATCTATCCGACTGTGGGAAAAACACTGATCACAACCACAATAGACACACTCTATACTCTATATGCACTACACAAACTGTGAAACCAGTGGGTCTCTTATGGAGCCTGTTGATTATTTATCATAGCCTCAGGTTACATAACACCACACACAAGTGCTCCCCGACTCTAACTATAACTCAGTGGTAAAATGCAATCAAAGGCTGACACTTGTGACTGTTCAAGACTGATTTACGATGACTGACTCAGCACTCAGACAAAGCCATGGAAAAGTTTCATGAGAAAAAAAAATCACCAGTGACTCACTTTAGTATTTCACAACGTGCAGTGCAACTCAGCTCATGTTGATTAAAGTATAGAATTCCACTACGTTTATTAGCCATCATCACGGTTATTTTCCACAATGCCTCATTTCTACCCTTGCACACAATTCATGCCCTACTAAAAAGCTCTGTTTATTTTTCCCTTTAACAACAGCATGACCTCTAAATATCTTATCAACAAGTCATATAAGATGAAAAAGCAGCAAGGTCAAGACGCTTTAGCAACGAACTTGTCCGTACACTCCACTGTCACTTGTAAAAAAGAGGAAACTAGTCTTTGACAGATGTTAAAGTGAGATAAGAGGCAATTATGCAAATCAAATGTAATAAAAGACAAAATGTATCAGTTATGAGAGAGAAATTAAATTTTCAGTCATTCTATCAGTCCCGGGGTGCCTCAATGTGTAGAGTAATATTTATTTAAGACAGAATTAATTAATAGAGTGAACAGTTTGATAGAAATTCTGTTTTATTATTAATTTAATAAATATATTAGATTTTAGAGCAGGTCACCTGGTTTGTGTTTGTGAACAAAGCGAGTTATATGATTCAGATGTTGTAAACTCCACTGTACTTAGGGATGTCCCGATCCGATCATGTGATCGGAAATCGGGCCCGATTACGTGGTTGCTGACTCAATCGGAATCGGACGTTGTCTCCCGATCAGGACTCGGATAAATATAGGCTATGTAGTTATTTTCATAGCTTTTTATTAGATTTGGAGTTATGTGAAGGCACAAAGTGAGACCTCTCTGCCCCACACAGCTATGTGTGCGGGATGACGTCACTTTGGAACAGTGACCCCATTGGCTGAATGTGGTTGAGTGGGTGGGGCAAAACAAGGAAATAGCTACTAGTTGCACAAGTATGTCAGCTACGTGGAGATATTATAAAGTGGATGATAAAAACCCTGCAATTGTCAAATGTGAGATATGTAAATTTTGGATTTCAAGAGGTGGTAAGAAAAAGGCTGTATTTAATACGACAAACCGGATACAGCACCTGAAAAACAAATTTAATACAGTGAGTTTACCGAGGACACACAACCGAAGTGGAGTCAAGTTGAGGTGCTGTTATTTCAAATATTTGTATTTAACATTTCCTGATGCAGTACTGCAAGTCCAAAGTGGAAAAAAGTATTTTATTTATTACTTGAACATTAAAGTGTTGCGTTTAAGAGTTAAATGTTGAAATAATATGAATAAACTATAAAATAAGGGACATATTGGATCCATTTCTTCATTCTTTATTATTTTTAAGAAATACATATGATAAGTATCGGATCGGGACTCAGTATCGGTACTGGTTCCAAATGAAGTGACTTCGGGACCTTATCTTATACCTTATTAAAATATATTCTCTCATTTTATGCAGGTGGTAGAGTTGTCTAACAGATAAATCCAAAATGTTTGTTTGCACATTGTTCATATTATTTTTTTAGACTGAACAAACATCCAGGGAACATTTTTACATCAAATGAATTTGTCATCCTGAAACAAACTACTCCCGTCAAATTTTTACTTTAATCTGTCAGCTGTCAGTATGTTAAAGTTTTATCACATTTTGACACTTAACCTTAGCCTAATCTAACCTTAGCCTAGTTAAACATGGGAAATGGGAAGTAAAGCTCATGGTATTTTCTTCAGTATTGAAAATCTTGTTAAAATTCCTGGAAATTTCCATTTCTAC
>JAPTYR010000015.1:12431717-12442946 GCA_029814505.1 Siphamia roseigaster | reverse complement strand
ATGGATGTTGAGAAAGTCCAATGTAACATGTCATGACAAAACAAATAAAAATTATATAAAAAAAAAAAAAGGGCAAAAAAATTCATTTGGTAACTGCCACAAAAATAGCAGTGTCTTAATGGGTTAAGTGGTGGTGGAGCAGAGTTCACATCTGCTGGAAACTGGAAAATGTTTGATCATTCCTGGCTGCTGTCATTTTAATTCTCAATCATGATTTGAAATGTTTTACTCATACAACTACAGACAACCATTGTTTATTCATACATTACATTTAGAAATTAACAAGAATTACAGCTCAAATCAGTCTCAATTTTAATTAAAACCTTGCAATCGGATTTTTTTTTGTCTCACCCCTATTTTCAAATAATCCTCCTATAGTTTGAGTCATGTACATGCAGTAATAATGTCTATCAGTAGGATTATTTTTTAACTGTTATGAATAAATGTCACATTGGCAGACATATCCTGTATATGCCCATGCACAGGTGAAGATGGAAGTAAAGACAAGGGAACAGCTTTCACCACCATGTTAGGCAGGTGTTTTGCCCCCCCCTTTAACTTAATAGACTCAATGGCTTTATCCTTTAGTGATGCGCTGGTAACATTTCCCATTATGGCAGGATGCAGTAACTTTGATGTGTCTTGAATCACTCAGTGTGAGCCAGCAGTAGTGCCAGTTTACCCAGGTAGCCCTACAGTGAAGCACCCAAGCACTAATCTGAGAAGGCACTGCCAACCTCTCTGTATGCTGCTTCGAGGCAGACTGAGGGAAGCGTGTTTTTGTGTATGGAGCGTCTGTTTCTTCTCACTTCTCCCCTCCCGCCCAGAACAGAGGGCTCTTTATGGTTGTTTGTAGGGAAGAGTGGGCCTGACGGCAGAAAGTTGGCCTTCAGACAAGGCCGGCAGTCTGCAGGCGCTTACTGGAAATGGAGCGAGGGCCGAGGCTCTGGGTTGGTTGGCTTGGTCCAAGATGGGCAGGGCCGGAACGGGCTGCAGGTTGGCGCCAGCACAGGGGCCGTGAATGAGTGACTGAGCAGGGAAACTGAGGAGGAGATAGGAGGAAAGATTTGGCCTTGCATGCATGCAGGGTCTCAGGGCTGCCATTCATAGCCACAGACAGGAAGTGCAGGTCTGTATGGGTTAATTACATGCATTTCATCAAATGATCTGACGTCTCTGACAAGTGTGAGTGTGATCCATGCAGTGTCGAAGCTTCTTCTTGACAAATGACTGACCTCGAGGCATCTGTGTTGAATATTAATTTGCAAACACACAGACATGCAAATCTTCCCGTGCACAAATGTAACTGCCAAGAGTCTAAACCACTTGTATAAACACTCATTTGTTGCTCTAGCACCAGCTCATGCAGGATTTGTCATCTAGCATTTGTATAGACAGTTTTTTTGTTAATGAGGTCACACTTCCTTTAAGTGAAAGGATTTTGATTAGAGTGAAAGCTAATGCCAAATAATTCATCACTGTGGCCTGAACTGATGTACACTCATGATCAACAAACACAGCAGTTTATTATTTTTGCTGCAGTGAACCAATTTGCACTGCATGACATACAGTAGTGGAAAAAAGTTTTCGCACACCCTTAAAATTTTACAGTTTCCAGTATTATCAGACAAATATTTTTGTGGGTTTTTTTTGTTTGTTTTGCTTTTGTTTATAAGAAAAAAACACAACAAAATATTTTTTTTTGTTTTGCTTTTGTTTATAAGAAAAAAAACAACAAAACTAAATTATTGACCGTTTCAACATGTCCTGGATGTTTTTCTCCTGAAACATCCAGTTTTGACCTTGATAGAATGTGCAAAAGGGAGCATGTTGGTTTGGAGAAAGGAAGAATACTTGGTAGATTTCAATGACAAAAGAATGATTTTTGATGCAATATATCACAAGTTCATGGGATGTCCAACATTTTTTTCCCACCACTGTATTTAAGAAAATGTATTTACCATTACAACAGTTTCTGAGAGACAGAACCTCTAATATTTCAAGCATCAATGAAAATTTTCCTCTAAATTGCGTAAATTCACAAATTATTACACAAACACTACAGGGTGGGTGAAAAGTAACTAAACATTAGAAATTGCTGATAGAAGTTTTAGTGTCACTGAAATCAAGACAAAAACATTTACTGGGGATTTATTATTGTCTTATTGCCTCTGTATCACACCATGTGTATGGACTGCAGAAATCTTCAGAGGCCCACGGTGTCTGGCTGGGATAATATTTGTGACCTGATATTCATGCAGGATGGTGCACCTCCCCATTTCAGTCAACATTTTCCAGGAGTTGGATGGGATGATGCAGACCTCATGAATGACCTCCAAGAAGTCCAGATCTCACTCTGTGTGATTTCTATCTGTGGGGTTACACAAAAGATGTGCACAAGATTAAACCTCCAACATTCTATCATGAATAAAGTCATTTTTAATTAACATGTTATTTATACGAATGCTTTCCTAATGTATGTTCACGCCACATCAAATACCACGCAATTAGCGTTTGGGGTTACGGATATGTAAACCGGAGATCTTGGCGTACATCGACATGCAATCAAATGCCATTGAAAAACACACTAAAGGACGGAAATGCATTCATATAGCATGCCAGATGCCAAAAGAATTAGTGTGACATACAATTCAGTTTCATCAGAGGACTTGGAGACATGGATTCAGGAGGTTCTCGCGATATCCCAGAAAGACGTCCTTCAAAAGCTTGTTCATTCCATCTCATTTGAGGCAACTGGTTGATTCCACCAGTGCTTACATTGAAATATAAAGCTTTACTTTCATTTTCCCATGTAATAAAGAACACATATAATTTGTTTCAATAAATTTGTAGAATGAATGTGGATTTTATTTCCTATTTTTAATGCCAAGTTACTTTTCATTTTCATTTTATTTCTTTATTTCATTCATTTATAAAATAAAACAATATAAAACAAATACAAACATTCTCCGATACAGAATGAAAGGGAGCAGAAAGAAGACAAGTCTTAGTCTTTTCACCCACCCTGTATCCCAACAAGCATGGGCCCCAGAAGAGTTATATTTGAGCTGCATATAAGGGTCACATGTGGGTTTGTCTGCAGTTTCCATGTTGACCCACATGTGTTTGCCTGAAATCAGAATCAAAATCAGAATATCTTGTAACGATTCATACTGTCTTCCAAAAATAACTGAATAGTTCAATTCATTTTAAGAGACAAACAAATAAACACTGCACCTGTCTGTTAAAAAGAATTTAACTATTCAAAATCAGAATCTCTTTATTGTCATTGTACCAAGTACAATGAAACTGAAGGAGAGCTCTCAGGTTCAGCCCAAGAATTTACAGACAGACAACAAATATCAGTAAAAAACAAGAGACATCAATAAAAGGCACTGTCATTTACTTTAAAAATAAAAACGTATTGCAAACTAAGCTATTTGAAAAACAGAATTTAAGTAGTGCAATTAACATGAGAAGTAGTGCAAATGACATGAAAGATAAATATCATGGGATAAATAGTGTGACAAATAAATAATATGAGATATTCAGATCTGTGATCCTGATTCTGATAAATAGACAAACACATGTGAGGTCACCATGGAAACAAGGACAAACCACATGGGACCCTTATATGCAACCCAAATGTGATCTTTCTGAACCCCACATGGACATGCTGGCTGGGATAAGTGCAAGTATTGTCATTTGTCTTTCATATACTACATATAACTTCATATACTACACATAACTTCAGATACTACACATAACTTCAGATACTACACATAACTTCATATACTACACATAACTTCATATACTACACATAACTTCATGTACTACACATAGCTTCATATACTACACATAACTTCATATACTACACATAACTTCATATACTACACATAACTTCATATACTACACATAGCTTCATATACTACACATAGCTTCATATACTACACATAGCTTCATATACTACACATAACTTCATATACTACACATAGCTTCATATACTACACATAGCTTCATATACTACACATAACTTCATATAGCTACACATAACTTCATATACTACACATAGCTTCATATACTACACATAGCTTCACATACTACACATAACTTCATATACTACACATAACTTCATATACTACACATTAGGGCTGAACGATTTCAAGAAAAGAGTTGTATTGTGATTTCTCTGACAGATATTGCGATATTGATTTCAACCACGATTTTTGTAACAAGTTTCAGTGCAAATTCATTCAAACAATGTATTCAATAAAGCTAATGCAAGAATGAAAACTAAAGTAAACACATTTCCCCCCACTTCTGCCATAGTGACCACCTAGACTGATTGGAGTGTGGAAGATGCGACTTGTCTATGTGCAGCGTAGAGCTTTTTGATTGGTTGGTAGCTGACACAGAGCTACCACTCTGGGTCTTTCTACACCACAGGCTACTATGTGAGAAATTAAAAAAGAGAGAGAGAGAGAGAGAGAGAGAGAGAAATGACGATGTTCACAATTCGATAATCATGTTGTCTGAAATTGCGATTTTCGTGGCTTTCACGATCTGAAAATCTTGTTGTCTGAAATTGTGATTTTCGGTCCAAAACGATAGATCTTTCAGCTCTATTATACATAGCTTCTTATATTACACATAGCTTCATATGCTACACATAGCTTCATATGCTACACATAGCTTCATATGCTACACATAGCTTCATATACTACACATAGCTTCATATATTACACATAGCTTCATATATTACACATAGCTTCATATGCTACACATAGCTTCATATGCTACACATAGCTTCATATATTACACATAGCTTCATATGCTACACATAGCTTCATATGCTACACATAGCTTCATATACTACATAGCTTCATATACTACACATAGCTTCATATGCTACACATAGCTTCATATATTACACATAGCTTCATATACTACATAGCTTCATATGCTACACATAGTTTCAGAGCCTTATTGAGCACTGATATTGTAGTCTACCAGGTGTTCTTACCACACACCGAGGGAACGACAGGCCTCTTATGAGAGATGAAGAGCACTAGGTCGACATAAGTAGTGGTGCCCCTTTAAAGGGTTGTGCCACTGCCAGCGGCCAGCAGACGTTTTTATCTAGAGTTCATCCCCTCAGGGGCCGTTGAGGATTACAACACCCACTTGTCTGTGTTCCCGCAAAGCAGAGCTGCCAATTACCTGCCAGACATGACAAATTTACTATATAGACAGATCTGACCGGCAGGCTGTCGGAGAACTTCAGTGGATACTCCTTTTATTGGCCAAAGATAGCTATAGGCATCTACTTAAGATTTGAAGCATCCGGTTGCGTTCTTTTATCATACGTATGTAATACCTGAGGTGAAAGACCCTGTAGTTTGCCCACCCAAACAGAGCAGGCTTCGTCATAGTCTGACACTCAGAAGGCCCTTGGTTTTGACTTGTCTGTAGCTCTAAGGCTTAATAGGAGAAGGTGAAAAAGGGGGATTATTATGTATTACCTGTGGGACTGTGGAGGGGAAGGGGTGTAAGTAAACTGCAGACACCTTGGTGTTACAAAAGTTAAGACTTGTCTATGAGCATACCAGTGAATATCACTCAAGATGATATCTGCACACAAAAGGAATAAGCAAATACTGCAAATCAGATTACACCCCTGCAAACACCAGAATCTGTTCTCGTGTCATCTCTGTTACGTTCTCATTTCCACTTCATTAAAAGTCTCTTTTACTCTTCCTCCCTCTCCTCAGACCTCCAGGACTGACGGGCAGCCCGGTTATCTCTGATATTTCCCTGATTCGTCTCTCACCGCACGCAGCAGCGGGGACCGGCGAGTCACCGTTCAGCCCTCCACACCCATACGTCAGCCCCCACATGGAGCACTATCTGCGATCAGTGCACGGAAGCCCCACCCTCTCCATGATCTCAGCTGCCCGAGGTCTGAGCCCGGCTGAAGGTGAGACACTGGATGGCACAAAGACACAGTATTACAGCAGTGACGAGAGCCCTCCAAAATACTGAAAGGGAAGTTAAGTCAGTTTTGGGACAAATTTCTGAGTCTAACAGAATGTGGTTTAACCCATAAAGACCAAAACAGTCTGTCAACCAATAAAAACCTACTGATCTACTGTTAAATACCTGTTGATCCATGAATCCTATCAATACATGTAAATAATTGGTGTACAATGCAGTTCGTCACCTTAACATGGTCATCACATATGACCTATTTGGACCTTCAGAAGCTCCATAGTGAACATAGAAACACAGTCGTCTTTTATAACATTGGTTTTGATAAATTATGGTAAATGGAGATGCTTGTTTTATGTTCAATTAATGATAAATTTTGTTAAAAAAGTCACTTTTTCTTAAATTTTCTCTGTTTCCAATAGACTAATCATCTATTTTAATGAACATCTACATGATCAGAAAATTAAATATTGGAAAAATATATGATTTATACTGATAAAATGCAAAAAATGGAAAACAATATCACAATAAATGTAGATGAATTGTTTTAGAAAGTTTAAATATTGGGGTTAAAACTGGAAAAAAATATCAAAACTACCACAGAAAATAATGATGGAAATATAATATCCACCAGTTATTTTTAAGACAAATATGCAAAATGTTACCAGTCAACACAGATTTATTATGACACGCCTAAAGAAATCATATGAGAAACCATTTTGTTGGGGTGACCCAATATGGTGCAAAAAAACAAAGGCACAATTGTCTTGAGCTATGATTCCTGGCTGAATGGACTATTTACTGCCTCTTATTCCCCTACAGTTCCAACCATATTTCCAGTCTCAACCACTGTCTTTATCAAATGTAGCTAAAAATGCCCATTATTTATCATTTCCATTCATGCAGTCCATGTTATGGCCTCTTCTATATGGTGCATCAAAGCACAGATGTGTTAAGCTGTGTTAGATTCTCCACCTATACTATCATGTACATACAGATGCTTAACGTGTAAATCACTTCCTAGGCACAGGAACACATGTGCAGCCATAAACACTCTCCTACCTGTTAGCTTACCATCACCATTCTGCATCTGCTAAATGGAAATATTTAACCGTCTTATGACGTATGCAGTGCACACAGACTGAAGAATAAGCTTCAAGTGATGTGGAAAATATTTCAAATGGCTGCTTTTCGGTTATTTGAACATTAAGAAGGTGAGATTAGAGTTGAGCGGGTTGAAAATTTATGTATCCTGTTCACTATAAACCCACTCTGTCTGCATGGCTCAGTGCAACCACACGCTTGAGTTTACACAGTGCACGTCTTGACCACTAGTGATAATTAGTCTTACACCTCATACGTTCCCCTGCATACATAAAATACTGAAGCGCACCTTTCATCAAGCCTGTTGTGGTGTTTTTTTTACATTTTTGTGTGTGCATGCAGATGATTTGCGGGTGCGCTGAGCATATGTTTTGCGGCAAAGTGTACTTTCCTGCTCATTTTTATGTATGTGCAGGAGACAGTATGGAAATTAGCAATGAGGCAAATGTGCTGAGCGCCTGATCTATTGAGTTCACACGATGACAGACTTGTCCTCGCTGCCCCTGTTCATACAACAGGTCGAGCAGACAGGAGCCACAGGCCTGCAGCCACAGCTCCAATAAATCACCAAGTGCACGCTCCTGGCAAGTAATGCTTCTCTGCCTTTCACAAGAAGCAATGCGGAAGAGATGCTGTTGCTGATAAAGTGGCGGCAAATGTGGCACCAAGCGGAGGGCATTCTGCAGCTTTGCAGAACATAAATAAAGTCTGGAACCACAGAAGTCAGTGGAGCATGTATAAACCTCTGATAGGGGATACCTGGGTGCAAGGCATGTGTCGAAGGCTGCTTGTGAAAACCTAACTGCTTAATGTATACTGTATAAATTTTAATATGCGGTTTTGAGTGAAACGTCTCAACACCTATTGGCCATTTTTATAGCCTGCCTGTAATCTTTAACTATTCCCTTAAAAATAAAACACTTTTCTTTTTCTTTAGAACAGTATAATTACCCATTTTCCAAGTCTAAGTTTCTTTAAATTTCACATAAAAACTTCACACGTTTGTGCAGGTTTCAAAAAGTTTATTTATGACTTTTCAAGACCATTCAGAATACTATTTAACACCTAGTTCACATCAATACTGACAAAACCACAAACGATATGATGAAAAGTCATATGAGTTTTCCCTCACTTGTGTATTTTCCTCCATAAGGTTATAAGGCCATAAGGTAATTTTCAAACAGACTCCAACTGAGCATAAAATGTACTGCACTGGAGTTAGATCCAGTTGATGTTTATTTGATTCACCACATTGCAACACACTATCTGAACAGATTGCATTATTACTGTTACTGGTTTAATGTTACTTTTTTTATTTTATTTTTTTTTTTTACTATTTAGGGTTGGATTAATGATTGAATGATTCCATTGTGGTCAGGTTTTTTTTTTTTTTAATTCATCTGTTACCTGAAAAAAAAACACAGTTCCAGTCTCAGTCTTTACAGGTATTTGTGATGAAGATCCATTTGTAGTATGAATAAGGACCCAACTGAGTGATTAGGCAGATGGATTCACAGACGTAATCTCAGTCTTATTTCATGCGATTTGTGTTAAGGAAGCGTGACTTTTTCCTTGGTTTAACGGGGACCATTTGGACTGTAGTTGCTACTTCTCATCCCTCTGTGTTCATAAGTGAGGTCACTCAGACATAAAATGCTGCTCTGCGGAGGTGGTAACGTGATCTGGCAGCCATGAAGAACCCAAAGTAACATGCCTGGGTCGGTTTGCCTGTGCACTGTTTCCACAACCGTGGCCTAATCACTTCTGATGGATCCAGTTTTTGTCTACGTGCATGTGTCTGTAAGTCTGTATATTTGGGAGGGGAGTTAGTGGAGGAGGTTGTGGTTTTTAGCCCTCTTCCAGAAATCCCAACCCCCAACTCCCCCCATTATACCAGTATGCATATTAATCTATTCCTTGTATCAGTCCACAGAGGTGAGGAGGGGGAGTGAGGAGGAAGTGGAGGAAAAAGGGGAACACAGACACCAATGGATGTAGGAAAGAAGAAAGTCAACGGGTCTCTCACTCTTATAGCTCCTGACACTTTTAAACATAGCTCACTGGGTGCAGGTGTTAACAGATTTTACATCAATATTACCCCTGCACATGCAACGTTAAAGGCTTCCTCAGCATTACGGCTGTGTGTGCACCTGCACTCTGTGCATGACTTCAGCCTGTCAAACTCAATGCACACACAACACCACAGAAGTGCAGGAATGTGATATTCCTCCCTCTGTAGTCCCCCCCACCTCCCCTGCCCTGTGCCTTCCCCTCCTCGGCTTCCTTTACTCCCTAGAGATATTTTCCCACAACCCAGCAAGCCTCAAAGACATCAGACATCTTTTATCAAAAGCCTCACGCCCCGGGGCATGCACGCAAGCACAAATCTTCAAATCTGTAGAGCAGGGCACTTGTCTGCTCTTTTGAGCCCATCTTTCAACCTTTCTTTTCTTGTCTTTGTTTTTGTCATTCAGTCAAACGGTATGTCCAATGACGCTGCGCATGTGTTACTTCGGTACAGGAAGAATATCATTATACATATAGTATTTAGGCCTCTGTGAGTTGTGAAAAGGTGTCTTGCATCACTTCACATGACTATGACCTCTGTATAGTACCAGACTTTATCTTCTTATAAACAGTGGTGGAATGTAAACCAAGTGGCGTACTTGTTCTTTACAGTAGAATTTCCATTTTATGCTGCTCTCCATTTCCACTCTCCTACATCATTGTCTATATACATATATTGTCTGTTGTCTGGTATTACATTTGTTTACATATAATAAGATGCACCAGGCAACTCCTAATGCTTTTAAGGACATTTATAGGACTACTAAATAAAACCTTGCCTTGATTTATTGATTTATTTATTTTTTGTAATCATTCCCTGGAGTGAAAACGTCTACCTCTTTTATTGAATTTGTACTACAGTGACCCACGAACACTTGAAGGACCGTGCCCTTTTCAGCCTCCCCCCACCACCTCCAGGGGCAAACCCCAGTGAGTACTACCACCTCATGGCCAGTGCCAGCCAGCGGAGCCCATACGGTGACCTGCTGATGCAGAGCGGAGCGGCGGCGGCTGCAGCGGCGGCGGCTGCAGCTCATCTGCCTGACTACATCAGCCCAGTGGACGGTGAGGAAAAGTTTTAATGAGTGTTCCATCTCTTGTTAGATAAAATGACACCATAAGCATCAGCAGCACAGTAGGTCAGTTTATACAACAGCATTTGCACTCAGTGAGCATTAATACATCTATGACCGTTAGAATTTATAGTGAAGAACTTCCTGCACTGCTAACATGATGAGTGGTATTTTTATTTTTTCAAGTATACTCATCCCAGGATTACCAAAGCACATGTAGGTCTTTCATCCGTGGTACAAGTGTTACAGCCAAACTTAACAGCCTCCCTGCTCTTTGTTCTCAGCACCAGGCACATTGATACCATCCTTTTATTCTTCCTCTTGAGGCTTTTTCATGGTAGAGTTCCCCACATAAAAGCGAGTAGAGCTTTTTAGACTAAAACATAGCATGGGGGCAGTGGGTTGAGGGTACATAAACACTCAAAGCCCACAACTACGGACCCATAAGAACACATGCTGCCTTCAAGGCCCTCATTTGGATGGTCTTTTTCAGGTGTACTTGTGCTGTTATGATCCTATAAAATAAATAATGCAGGGTAAAAGATTGGCACAGAGAGATGTTAGTGATGCAGGGCTACACGTTTATATTAGGCTATTATTAAAATGTGCTGTCATCTGAAGCTGTGATTCCACCCAAACTGCTCAGACCTTTAGTCTCAGAAGTCTAATAGTCTCTTTCACACCTTCAAAGGTCCAGTGATGTGTGAATGCAGAATTGAGTTTTACCTGCAATTTTTGTAAGCAACTGTGCAGCAAATAAGGGATAATGTTAATCAATGACACTTTAGTTATTCTGAAATATCAATAGACTTTCATACAGTAGTGGAAATAAGTTTGTGGATACCCTTGAAATTTTACACAATCCCAAGTATTACTATGAAGTTGTGTTTTTTGAGTCTTATAAAGTTCCCAGAAGTTACTAACCTGACTCACGCCATCTGGTATTTGAAATACCATCTGGGTGCAGACCAAAACCAAAACGATTTAAGTTGAGGCG
>JAPTYR010000015.1:12387552-12399679 GCA_029814505.1 Siphamia roseigaster | reverse complement strand
AATCCATAGTGCATCACACCCAGTTACCAAGCTGGACTGCTAACTTGTTTTGGTCCTGCTCATGCCTCTGCCTCCAACTTTTTATTTTTCTTCATTCTGGGTTTTTCAGGCCCCCCCCCCCCCCCTTTTTTTTTTTCTTTCCTCATTTTCCCTCTCTGCAGCTGTCTCAAATCACACATGCACGCACATCTCACAGTCACAAAGACATGTTCAGTCCTCCTGTTCTCAACATGGACTCTGTCAATAACAGTAGATTATTCAAATCCCTTAGGACATCTGCAAACTTTGGATTTTTTTTCTTTTTTCTGTGTATTTCTTTCCTCCTCTCTCAATGTCACCTTTTGTTGAAGTCTATTTCTTCTCCCAGATGACACTAAAGAGAAAGTTTCCAGTGAATACGACTGTTTAGATATTTTTTTGATCTTCTTTTTATTATTATTATTTATTTACTTCATCATTTATTTTATTTTATTATTGTTTTATTCATTTATTATTTTTTTAATTTTTTTTTTTTCAAATTGATACATTTATTTATTTGTATCTTCTTTTGTATCTTCTTTGTTCAGCATCAAACAGACGTGCGTTTCTCTCATTAAACCTCGATATTGATGCATTCAGGGTGGGTTTGTGCAGAAAGTGTATGTGTGAGGGATTCTCAGCGGTAGCAGGAAAATTTATGGGAGAGTCTGAGGCTGAGCAGGAGATGGTAACTTGAGAAATACATGGAGCACATGTGAAGCTAACGGAGGCAACAGCTTTTGGTGGAGTTATTTTTCATAGTGATATGAGATGTGTAAAAACGACACTGGAAAAACAGCTGAAATGGGGACGTTTGGGTTCAGCAGAGTAAGACCGGAGCTCCATCAGATCACTGTTAGCCTCATAGAATAGAATAGAATAGAATAGAATAGAATAGAATAGAATAGAATAGAATTAGTAATTTAATTTTGTTTCATTTTATTTTATTTTACTTCGGGTACATACAATTATCAGACAACAAAACACCATACAACATAGTCAACAAAATTTTTTGGCACTCAAAAGAGTGGGAAGAAGTACAACATATCGACTTCCACCCCCTTTTTACAAACCAGTAATCAAATCAAATCCATTCCACTTCCTTTGCTTTAAAACAGTTTTTTCTGTTTTTTCTAATAACACAAAGCATCCATACAAACCGTTTACATACACTTTTTTAAAGTGACCTCACACGATCTGATTTGCATAATAAATTAATTTTTAACATAAATTTTAACATTTAAATGCACTTTAAATATTTACTGCAAACACAGTGTTTAATGGGTGTAATGATGATAGTCTGTATTAGTCTTCATTATAGGACACAGTTAATGTCCACTTAATTAAAAATACCATAATAAGATGAACCAAACACTGACACTAATGAAGGACTTAGAGTGAATAGGGAACTCACTTAATGAAGTCTGCAAAGTCATCATTATATGTCGCTAAATAGCATAAAAACAAAAACGAAAAACACTACAGCTGCTTAGAAAGAACACAAAATACTTTGTTTCTGTGGTACATTGTAAGAAAACAGCACTGTCATGCCTGTAGAAGAAAATAAAGCAAGAATAGTGTTTATTTATGTTATGATGAGGTGAAAGGGTCTTATGCTCGTGCTTCTTTCACACACATTCTAATCCATGTGTCTGATTTGATTGATTTTTCTTGCCAGTGTGACAATAAGGTGAAGGGATGGAATTCAGAAATATGATTAGATCTGTGTAGTTTTCAGGCCAGTGATGACAGTTCTGAAGGACTGCAGTACCTGGATGGAGCTGAAGGTAACTATTTAATCAGAATCCGACTCAGATTTGTTGTCATTGTTGTCATACCCAGGTCTTGGTGTTTGGAGCATAAGAAAAAAATAAAAGCCTTACAAAAATAAAATAAAATAAAATAAAATAAAACAAAACAAAATAAAAAATAAATAAACGAACAAACACATAAATAATAAATAAATATTAAAAATGTAAAAAGTAAATAAAGATGAAATAAAAAATAAAACAATAATAAATAAATAAATAAATAGAACAAGTGGTTCCAGGCACAACAAGACCCCGCCCCCCCGTACATATTGTAGATTATTTTGGCATCGATCCAGCTGATGGCGAAGGCGGTGGCGCAGGCAAAGCGAGGGAAGTGGATGACGTGGGAGGGATTGGAGAAGAGGACGATCTCCTGGCAGGAACTGTGGGAGGCGAAACTTTCAGAGCAAGCGTCACCATCAGGGCTGCCTCCGACGCACTACGAACCTGAGCCAGTGGTACGGAGATGACCCCACGTGTTCCCTTGGTCCATCTTCAGCCACACTCAAACATACTCTGGTCGGCTGCTAGCCTAGCCTAACGCAAGGTCGTTATCTGGCGGCACAATCAGGTGCTACGGTATCTTGCAGCCGTGTTGGAAAACTAGCGGACATGAACCAATGCCCTCTCGGCCCCAGCAGCTTACTCGCCAACGATAACCTTTATTTGGGAGGGTGCGAGCCAAGTCAAGCAAGCCGACCCCAGACCAGGGGCTGACGGACTCAGTGGGACACATGACAGGAAGCTAAGGGTGGACAGTGTAGATCACATGTGTCAAACTCCAGGCCTTGAGGGCCGGTGTCCTGCATGTTTCAGATATTTCCCTCTTCCATCACACGATTCAATTAACCTTTTAACACCTGAGATGTAAGCAGTTCCACATATAAAAAAACAACAACAAAATGAACAAAAATTAATTATAAACCAACACAATAATGAGTAAAATGAACAAAGTAAGACACAAATGGAATATAAAAAAATACACAAAATAAGCAACATAATGAACAAAAACATAAATATTTCTGAAATTATCAATAACATGGAAAAATTTGAAAACAATGTACTAAAAAAGTTAAAAAAAAAAAATCCCAAAAAACAAACAACTATTGGAATTTGGTCCCAGTAGTTTGTTTCACCTTTTACTAAATAAGTTGCTTTTTGACACCTGTTCCATGAACAAATCTCAGTAAAAACATAGTAAAAAAAATAAATAAATGGAAAGGGTTGAATTTTTCTGAATATTTAAACTAAACCGTCCATTCAGAACATGTCAGGGGATAAAGGGTTAATAATCAGCTCCTCATCAGCTCTGCAGAAGCCTGATAGTGATGTAATGGAAGAAGGAAATATCTAAAACATGCAGGATACCGGCCCTCGAGGACCGGAGTTTGACACCCCTGTTCTACAACATTGATTTATCAGTAAAACCCAGAGATTTTGATAAATGACAGTGGATGACTTAGACTTCTTTATTGTCCATTACACTTACATGAAATGGAAAATTGTCTTTGATAGCGGCATAAGAAACACAGAGACAGACACACATCACAGTCAACAAGGTAATAAATAGATGCATATAGGGTAAAACAAAATAAGATAAATAAGATAAAAACTCTATCCATTTCACTCAGCTACACATCAAATCGGTCAAAACCAGTTAAAAACAATTTACTAGACTGTTTGAGCTGCACAGAGCCTTACTATACTGCAGTACTATAGCCTGGGAAGTTCTTATTGATAATGGTCACAGCTGATGGAATGAATGACCGTTTGTAACCATTCTTCCTCATCAATGGGACTTTAAAAGTCACGTTTTCTTCAATTTTCTCTGTTTTTGACACAACTCGCAATTAGAATTTGAACCTTTTATGAAAATCTACATGATCTGTAAATTAAATATAGGAAAATATCAGGTTTTCACTTAGAAAATGTAAAATACAGAGAATAATAAAATAAAAATTCAATTGGTTACCACGGGACTTTGTGAGTGAAACATACTTAGTGTAAGACATGATACTCATAGTTTGCAAACGAGTTCGTAGTATTTGAGTCTGTTATCTGGTCTGCAGCATAGCTTGCAAACTCTATTTTGTCTCAGACCTTTCATTTCTAAACCCTCTGTGTGACCGGAGTAGCGGCCCTTTTCGCTCCTCGCTTTCTTTTGGCTTCTCTGTTTTGTCTTATGTTCACTCTCCTTTTGGGTTTACTTGTTGCCTTCATGCAAATTCCTCACCTGCATCTGTGGCGTACAACCCAAAATATCATCCCAGTGGTTATAAGCATTACCATAATACGTGTGAATGTGATACAACAAAAAAAACAAAACAGCAACAACAAACAAGCACAATGTGAAATGATTTTTTTTTCTAGTCATATGCTGCTTCATCATATCACACAGCCCTATATAACGATAAAAGTAAAAGCTAACAGTTTTCATTTTACTAACATTACTTTGAGGGTTAATGTTTGAGTGCCTCCTCTGCTGCCTGCATCTTCTTTAAATCAACTCTTGAACATGCTGCTTTCTTTTCCTTATAACCTTCCTAATGGACAGACTTCCCTGAGGTGAGAACTTAAACTGTCTCTGTTTCTTGTTGTGATTGCATGGGAGATGTGGAATGTGTCTTTTTGCAACAAATATTCCCTTCTTGCTTGATAGAAAGTGACCTTTTCGCATGATGATACATTTTTCCAAACTTTTGCAGTTCATTCTTTGCACACAGTAACGTGTAAACATGTGTAGACTGGATTTCTCTGTCTACAACATCATCACTGGCAGTAGCCTCTGCTGTCGGCCAATGATAAAAGTCATTGTCACATTAATATTCAAATGCTGGGACTGTTTTAGCATGCATGCTGATTCTGCTGAACAAATCGTGCCAACATCAAGCTGTGATCAAGACTTTAGTTCATTTTCAGCCAGTCTGAATTACTATTGCTGCTGGATTGTTGCTCACAGAACTCATCCATTATCCACTTGTTTTCTTGTTGTAAATAAATAAAATCCATTTATTATTGATGCGATTATAGAACCACAGACCTACATTAGTTATTACAAAACATCATTACAGTCAGAATACTTAAAGTGCTGTAATTATTTAATCTTGAAGAATACATAATAGTGTTACTGAACTGAGACCTCGCTTTTATAAATGTATTTTATTTATCAGTATCGTATTTTCATTTTTGGAAGAAATATTCTGATCCATTGTTATAGTAAAATCACTCATACCACACTGTTTTAAAAAAAAAAAAAACTCCATATTAGTAAATGTTTTGCATTGAAAATGTGAATAACATATAAAAATAGTATCAGCAAAGTGTATGTGTGAAGAGTCAAGGTTCATCATAAGTTTGAAAATAGGTTTATTTCAACTTTGTGATCATGCATTTTATTGTGAAATTAACAGGATTTTCAAAGACATTACTGAGATCAAGAATTTTGGGAATTCGTGGAAAAAAAACAAAGTTGGTTTTTCATTAAGTGATAAAACCAACAGATTTTCACATGTATGAATAAGAAGATTAATAGATGTAATTTGAAACTGAACTAAAACTGTCAGACAAATGTAGTGAATGATGGTGAAGTACAGTACAAGTACCCCAAATGTGTAATTAACTTATGTATTGCAATTAACCTTTTATAGGGCACTCATTGAAATACTGTAAAATTCAACATGCCAGTCTTTGTGTATTAGTCATTATCATCTTCCTCCTCCTCCTGCCATAAAACATCCTAAAAAGTAAACACTTACAATAAAACAACTGTTATAAGATCACAAACGGACAAAAATCACTCATATTCACTATTTACAACTTCAAAATATCTATAAAATCTATCTTAATAACTGTATAGTTTTATTAAAACTAACATACTTCTCGACCTCACTGAGGCATGGGATTGGACCTATATTTAATACTTGAGAAAATGACCAAAAATAGGCACTTGCCCAATAAAGGGTTGAGATATTTCCACCAATGCACTGTTTACATTTGAAATTCTTTGCTATTTTGCATGAACAGTAGCGAAGAGTCAACTGGGTCATCTGTCAGTACAGTTTTCTCAATTTCTAATAAAAGTTGCTATGAAAGTATGAATCAGTATTGTCTCACAAAACCTGACTTGAACTTAAGGGTTCACTACACATCTAACTCATTCTTCTTTGCTGTCCTCACCAGACATATCAGTCCAGTCCTGGCGGCCACTCGTCATGTAGCAGTGAGCCGTCACCTCTCAGCAGCGCCAACAACAATGACAGTGGAGTAGAGATGGCCATGCACAGCGGGGGCAGCTTCGGGGACCTCAGTGCTCAGGATGAGTGCCCCATGGTTGATTCCACTGTTTCTGCTGGGGGCCAGCAGGCTGGGGTGGGGCTCCAGTTGAGGAAAGCCGTAACTCACGGTGGCACCGTTACCATTAAGTTAGAGAACATCAAGAAGGAAAGGTTGAAGACAGTGAGGGACTCCTGCCCATGGGTCAACTCTGCACCACAGCCACTGCAGGGCCAACACAACAGCACCAAGCTGCCTCCCATACCTGCAGTTGGTAAGTGCACGTACTGAAATCTGAATTGTGTCTGAGTGTGGATGAAGAGGGCTCTGTCAGTCAAAAAGTTAAATACTTAGTAGAGCATGATCTATAATCCTATACTATATATTTATTGTGTAAGTGAATTTAACATGTTGCAAAAAATAGAAATAAATATTCAGTCAAGGGAATGTTATGCATGACATACACAGACATAGTATACATTACAATTTGGGAGTAAATCCAGTACAAAACATGAAGCAATTTGGCATCTTCAGTCAATCACATGTACTGGTTGACAGTACCAGCCTTGTTATCACATGTCCTCTTTAGAACTTTCGTTGGTTTGGGTAGGGAGCTCTCATCCAAAGTGAATGGTTGCAGTTGCTAGACAAGAGTATCAGACAGTGAAAAAAGTGGTAGGTCTGTACACTGCCCAACTGCCTACCCCTTTTTTTCACTCTTTAAAACTTTCTTCATCACTTTCATCTCCCATTGAAGGTCTATTATTTACCCTTTTTGCACTGAAATTCATAAATCACTTGGTTGTCATGTTTGGCTGAATTGTGTATTTGCATTATATCAAATATTTCCAACAATGTCCAAATTTAGAGAAATCCATACATTTTATTCAGTGTAATGGACTATTTCATTTGGTCTCCTATGAGTGATCGCCTGTCAGTGATGTCTTATCCCCTCTACTTATTATACATTTAACTGAATTCTCTGCACTTTGCATGTTTTGCACTTAATTAAGTTTTGTTTTCCTGTGTCTTCACTTAGTGTTGGTTTGTAATCATGCCTCTTGTATTTGCCAGGTTCCCTGCTGGAGACTTCCAACATGAGTAACCTAAGTGGTTTGTATCCTGGCCAACGCCTCGGTGACCCGTCTTCATATGAAGTAACACTGCTGAACCAGCTGAACGAAAGGCGTGATAGTACCACCAGCACCATCAGCTCAGCATACACCTTGAGTCGGCGTTCCTCTGGTATCTCACCATGCTATTCCAGCCGGCGCTCCAGTGAAGCATCCCAGTTTGGTGGTAACCGCCACAATAACATCAGTTCAGCTGACTCTTATGATCCAATTTCCACGGATCTGTCTCGCCGATCGAGTGAGGCCAGCCAGTGTGGTGGCGGTGTTGGTGGAGGAGGCGGAGGAGGTCTTCCAAGCCTTCTCAGTCTTACACCAGCTCAGCATTACCGCCTCAAAGCTAAGTATGCTGCTGCCATAGGTGGAGCTCCCCCTACTCCTCTCCCTAACATGGATCGAATGAGCTTAAGAACCCGCATGGCACTATACAATGACTCCCAGGAGGGCTTGTCCCACCCACTTCAGCAGCCGGCCTCTGGATCTGTACCCAGGCGATGCAGTGACATTGGGTATGGCAGCCAGAGCATGATGCCTCATGAAGTACCCAACAACCTTCCACGTCGTGCCAGTGACCCAGTGCGTCGACCTGTGATGGACCCTCTGTCTTTCCCAAGGGTCCAGCGCTTTAACAGTATGAACAACATGAACCCAATGAATGGTCTTTCAGCAGTTGAGCGCAACCAGACTCTAGCCATGCACGGCTACACTCGCTCAGATGGCAGCTTGCAGCGATACCCATTTGCGCCAAGGCCACCTAGCATCTCTGAGAATGTGGCCATGGAGAACATGGCAGTAGATGGTGTTATGATTGGGGGTGAGCAAACTACGGACGATGACATTGTGCTCCCAGATGATATGGTCCAGTACCTCAGGTCCCAGAATTCTGGCCCGTCAGGCCACAACTCGGGGCAAGTGAACTACCACCCCAACAACCAGTCTCAGGGCTACCAGACAAACATGGCCCCACCAGCATCACTTTATGCACAGAGAAGGATGGCAATGGTGGATGCCACAATGGCTCAGTCTGGTCAGGACATGCAGTCCTGTCATGTTGGTCCTGGAGGTTCTCAGCAGCCCTTCTCAGCACCAGCACACAACATGAGTAAGAATAACATGCCTGTGCAGTGGAACGAGGTTAGCTCAGGGACTGAGCTTACCAAACAACAGCAGCATCCTCTCAGGGGGAACCTTACTGTTGTCCAGCAAAGGCACAACTTTAGTACCTTCCATGGAGGGCAGGGTCTGAGCATTAACCAGCAGGTGGTACCTATGAGTCAGAATATATCTATGCAGGGATATGCAAACCACAACAGCCAGAGGCAGATGAACATCACCCAACAGCAGAAGCAATGCAGCAATGTGAACTTTAGTGATCAAATGAGTCCTCAGCAAGGATTTGGCCAAGAATCAATCCCAAATTCTTTATCTGGGAGCACAAGCATGAGACAGAACAGGAATGTTATGGTACCTGCAGAACTGCCAAATTATAGAGCAAGGACACAAGCTGATGGGTATTCTCAAGTGGATCAGCAGCACACTTATAACTCTGTGTCCCAACAGCAGCAGCAGAACAGTATCCTCAATGGAGGAAGAGGTATGTTACAACCCCGGCCTCCCACAGAGCCCAAATCCATTGCCAGACAACATGCAGGATCAAACGTGATTCAACCAAATCGGATACCTCTGAAGACATCTGATTTGAGCCCGTGCCGTGGTAATGACACCTCAGAGGCAAGCCCAAAGAGGCCCAGTGGGCCAGCAGCTCACAACTCTGAGAATCCCACGTCTGCTGTCTTTTACACGGGTCAGATCCATATGTTTGAGCCTGCTAGCTTCGAAGCCCCAATGTCCCCCTGTGCCAGTCAAGCTCCTGCCAATAACACAGCTGCAGTAGCAAACATGGCCTCACCAGGAGTCAACCAGGTTTCCAGCAGCACGGTGGATTCTTCAACTGGTGGATCTGGTCCAGTAGAGCACGTCCAGATCGACTTTGACACAATGCTTGATGATGGGGACCACTCTAGCCTCATGTCAGGCACTCTGAGTCCTGGTCTTCTGCAGAGCCTCTCTCAGAATTCATCACGTCTCACCACCCCCCGCAACTCTGTCACCCTCGCTTCTGTACCTGCAGGAATCGGCAACATGGCCATTGGTGACATGAACTCTATGCTCACAGCTTTGGCTGAAGAAAGCAAGTTTCTCAACATGATAAGCTGAGAGCAATCAAAAACCTCATCATCCATCCAGTCTTAACTAGTTCGACATCAGGAATATACAGATTACACAAGAAAGCACTGATTGAACAATGCTGAAATGGCGGATACATAATCTTTTTTCATTGTCAATAGAAATATGCTTATCTTGTAATATGTACTTCAGATTATACTATGTTACAATGAAAAGTTAATAGTAAGAATAGCTAGGGTTAAGGACCATTTTCTATCATCATTTGTTAAAAAGCCATACTTTTTAGCTACAAATATATGATAGCCCAGGGTATATAAATGCATCTACAAATAATTCCCATTCAGTATTTGCTGGCATGATAGCCCTTTACAAAGTGGTGCACTGAAAGCAGTTCACGTAGTGCCTTGCTGAGGACGTCAAGGTCGACCATCTGAGTACAACACGAAAACACAACTACCAGGAAGTGGACACGATGTGTAGATAACAGATATTTTCTCATAAAGACCTTACCTTTATGTTTATAGATTATACTGTATGGTACTTTCTTTAAGTTATGATATTGACTTTTGATGGTTAAACTCGGGCTGTCGAAGCTAAAGACAAACGTTTCATCTAAGGAGGACACTTAGCTTTTTATTTAAAAAAAGGTCATGTCACTCACATATTCCTGATCATATTGATTTTTCTTTTCTTTTTTTTTTTGGCTTTTTTAAACATCATGAGAAGTTATATAAAGAGGTACCATTTCATATTTCTATGTACAAGCTAATTAATAATATCTAACATATGTGGTCATAGATTTCCCATTCCACCGTATAAAGGACAGTGTTTGGCTGTATGGAAAAACACATTTTGATGACAGAATTTTACATTGTCGTTGTTTTGTTCATGTTGACTTCAGCTTTTCTGCTCATTTTTAACACACCATAAAGTTAAATAAAAACTATAGTCAATTGACTTCAACAAGAAATGTGAGTAATTACAATTTCTAAACTTACGCAGTGACAGCTCTAGTTTAACCATGTGGTTGTACAGCATTATGATCTACAGATATTAAGTGCTTTTTGATCATGGCCTGAGCTCTCGGGGATAGCAGCATTAAATCAGATTTCCTTCTTTGCCCTCTGGATCAGAGGCATCAACTCTCCGTGGTCCCATCTCACAAGGGTAAATGATTGAAAAGGACAAGGATATGCTTCTGTGTTAGTCTATCAAGGCACACTGAGCCTTGTGTCTGATGAAGAGCATTCTCTAAAAGAATATACAAGTACCTCTGTGTGTTCGCAGTTGAGATCCAGCCCTAATTACCACATTCATACCACCCCCCTTTGCTTTACCCCATACCTCCCCTGGGCTCTTGATGAACTGCATAGAGTCCAGTAGTAAGTGACTTTGATAATGAAATCCTGTTTTGGATGGGATTGGGAAACAAACCCCTCAAATTCCTCAGTTTTATTATGTTTGCTGAATTTTTAAGTAGCCTTTAAAATGTTTGTGTGTATGCTACCATCCACTTTTACTACACTCAATGTGTGTGGGTTTGTGTGAGTGTGTATATAGCTTTTGTACATTTCAAATAAACTATCTCCCCCTTTTCTTTTAAATCTCACAGTGTTGTATTGTGTCTTTTTTGAAGTTATATGGCCTCTGTTCTCTGGAGGCTGCATTTTTTTTAAACTACTCCACAGATGAAGCAATGTCTTATTGGTGTACGAAAAACAAACTTGTACAGCAAGGATGTACAGTCGCAGAAAAGTTATTAAATCATCAAAAATAATGGTTATTCAATCAAGTACTAACTCCTGTGTGTGTCATGTGACTAAAGCAGAGAAAAAACATGGAATGCCTAAAAGCACTGGTTTTGTCAGTATAATGACAGATATTGATGTAAGAACTGAAGTGATGTTGGTTATTATCAAGAAAATGTGGGAAATGGATAGATATCAGCTCTGAAATTAAATTATTGTGAGTTATTTTTGTTGTTTTCATTATATTTGTCCAAACAAATGTACCTTTAGCTGTACCAGGCATTAACATGAACAAGAAATTAAAGAAAACAAGGGTGGTCTAATAAGTTTTTCAGTGACTCCTAAAAACTGATATGAATACACTGACTACTTTATATCCAGGGGTGCACATAACTGGTGTGTAGGTGCACATGTGTCATCGAAATGCACAATGCGTGGCACATCAAGAGCACTGAACAGTACACCAACAGCTGGGAAAGCACTCGTCAACATATCCAAGAAGCAAAAGCCCCGCTAAGTAACTATTTAGGTGTTCCACCACCACCTCCAAAAAGACACCAGACTGAACTGACACCTGAGCCACAGAAAAAAAAGTGTTCGCGGAAAGGTGGCTGCAAGAAATCAGTGGCTCCAAACAATGGGTCTCATTCATGAAACGTAGTAAATTTGTCTGTAGATTTACACATAAAAGTCTATTCTAAAACCTACTCCGGATTCATAACCGCCGCAGAAAACTCAGATCCGATGGTAAATACGTGTATAGGTTCATGAATCCCAATCGTTAGTAAGGTGACAGCACGTTCCCAGTAATCAGCATAAAATCCGCCCATGAATTCCAAATGACCACCATATAAAGAGGTGCAGAAGCATCCAGTAGACCTGTCAGTCATGGTGGAAAGAAAGAAAGGGAGAGGAAGATAGAAGTTTTTGGGGCTTTTTGAAGCAGAGACTTAAGTTATTT
>JAPTYR010000015.1:12275856-12293767 GCA_029814505.1 Siphamia roseigaster | reverse complement strand
GGGGGTTCCAGTTTCAATAATGCTTTCAGGCAACTAAAAATAAAATTTCAACTTTTGTGGTGATTCTAAGTGATGATGATAACAGTTGCAATTGGCTAAAATATGTTTTGCTGTTGTCCTCATTAAAAACATTGCTTACTTTCTGTATCATACTTGCTGTAATGTCCACCATTGACTACACAGACTATAAGATTAGAACCTCATTCATTTAAAAAAAAAAAAAATAATCCAAGCTAACCCTTTGTGTGTCTTATTATGGAATAGACACACAACACAACTCTGCTACTTCTCATTGACCACCAATGATCGAGTAATGTGATTTCACAGAGAAGATATTGGATTGGAAAAAAGTAATCTGGAAAAGCACACAGGATCAGGGTCTGTTATAGTCAAAAGTATAATCCTCTGTGTGTCTCAGTCCGCCTCATTACCTGGGTGAGTACGCTCTGCGCAGGACCCTTAAGGAGGGGGCAGCAGGGGTGGAGTGAGGCGGAGGAGGAGGAGGAGGAGGGGCAGGAGGGTGCTTTGACAGTCCGTCGACACCCCAACCCCATAACCGACTGTTGCCACAGCGCGGCCGGGAGGGAAGGATGGACAGACAAAGAGGGAGAGAATGGGGCAAGAAAGTGGATTGGAATGGACAACACCAAGAGGCCACGAGACGAGACAGGGGAGGAGAAAGAGAAAAACAACAAGTGTGCAGGAAGAGAAAGAGAAAAGACAAAAAGAAACTAGTCTGAGCTTTAGGGTTAAGGGAAAGTGTTAATATAGAGGAGAGCATAAGGAAAGAAGCAGAATCCCAGTCACCTTTACATTCAATCAGTACTGGCTTTAGTGAGACTTACATCAGGCCCAAACAAAAGGGGTAGAAGTATTATATACTTGATGAATTTATCCTTCATGTAGTAAATCAATATATCACAGATATCACATGGAAATCAGTACATTCTTTTTTTTCAAGCAGGCAGCGTGAGACTGATTTTGGCATTTAAAATGTCTTATGTGTAAAGACACAAAAAAAAGTATCACTCCAGAGAGGACTGCATCATAGACTATTTACCATTTAATGGTGATTCTGTAGAGTCTGATAGCACTCAAAGTATTCATTTAGTCTGCTTTAACTGTGGGAATTTGTGTGAAATAAAGTAATTAAGAGAAAACAAGTTGAGATCGTCTCTGTAGCATAACAAATAACAGCTGTCACACATTAATGTGAGCTCACGAAGACAAAGATAAACCTGAGATGAACTGACTCACCACAGTAAAGCCTCAAGTGTTTAGTTTGTTAACTTACACTTAAAAATGGGAGGAAATTTTGTGTTTTATTATTTGTTACATTTTTGGATCTGTACTGTTGATTGCATTGTCACTGTATTACACTTTACACTTCTTACACTTGATAATTGAACCTTTTAACTCAATTTACATTAAGTTCTTAACCTCTACACTGATTGCTAGGCTATTAAAAGCAATTTATTCATAGACACTGTATGTTTGTAAGTCATGAATGGAAGTCTATACAGCGCATTTGAAATACATTTGTAAGCTACAATACATTTGTAGGTTTCCATTGTTTTATTGTCTTGTTTGTAAATTTCTCTTTATATGTATGCATTAAAATGATGTATATACTATTTTAAGTAATGCATCCCAGGAAGACTAGTTGTTACCTTGGTTGTAACTTATGGCAATTCATTTTAAACAAAAACATTTATTTTCCCTGTACTACATGTGCTCTTATAATGCAGTATCCAAACGGTGTGTGCTCATGGGGTTCTGCTTGCAGATAGAACATCTGTAGTCTGTCAGCTGAATGAGCAGCTCAGCTGGAGATAATTGTAAAAGATTTAGAAAACTATGATTATCAGCATCCGGCATGTGAGATAAGATAAAAATACAGTTCTTCTTCATGTCTGTCTAATATTAGTGTCCCAACATCAAAGTGTTGTTTTATAGCTTTCGGACTGTAAATAAGTTATCCAAGTTCCAAGTGGGTAAAAGGTGTAACTGTAATTTGTAAACCTTTGTATTTGTACCTAGACTCACATGAATAAAGTTTCTGTTCTCTCCTCTTTGAGCTGCTCACTCAGTATCACCCTACCACCTGCTCTTTTGTTTAGTTGTACGTTAGTTTGACTAAAATGAGTAGAAATAAATACAAACCACAGCCATGCATTAGGCCAGAAGGTGTGTTGTAGATTTCTAACACCAGATTAGGTACCTTGGAGACAGTCCTCCGTGGGAGCAGTTGGTTGGAGAGGTGAGGGGGCTGGTTCTGCTGGGGGTGTGGCGCTGGGGCGTCCGGCCTATGGTGTTGCTTGGAGAACCCTGAAGAAATGTATAAGGCAGCTGCATCAGTAACAGGTCACATTACTTAGGCGTTGGGATATGCATCAACAAGACCAACTTCTATAGAGTGAGGAGTATGTGTTTAAGGTCGAGATGTTCACAGTCTCTCATTCATAAACCCTGTGTTAAATGGTCTTGAATCTGCATTACGTCAACAAAATAATACCAATATTTGGCTCTGCTGACTGGACAGTTGACTTCACAGGTCTCTTTTGCCCTAAAATTACATACCAGAGATATACACAAGGAACCTTAAATCGCTGCATGGCTACCAACAGTTTGGAACACCTGTTGTACAGCAAGGCATTAATGAAGTCAATGTAGTATGAGCTGATCAATATATCAAATGGATTTCATTGAGTTTTTGTTTTCTGAATATTGTGAAATACTTTAATTATATGGTTCAATCACCAAAATGTAACCCGAATGCTTGTGCTAATACATGAAATCTGAGCATTCTTCTTCAGTCACTCCCTATTGACAGTTCTTTTTAAAATTCTTTTAATATATATACTGAATACTGACACTCTTGAAAGTGAAACTTTGTGCTGTTGTTGTTGGTTATTGATAACCTATACACCTGTAAGGAACTAGTTTTGATTTATTCATGTTTTGCCTCTGAGAATCCATAATACTTCAACAACACTGAACTCATTCATTTTTTGTTGATACGAACAAAACCCTGTAATGAAGTATGTTCAAGGTCAGAACCATAGGAGACATGACTAAAGCAGTCACTTATTTAACTATAGACACTGAGGGTGGCATAGTGCTGCAGAGGTTAACTCGGTTGTCTCAAAGTAAGAAGGTTCCATCCACCACCCAATGGGATTCTCTTTAATAGGTTAATCTAATTTAATCTAATCTAATCACCCGTGGGTGTGAACGTGAAAGTGAACAGTTGTTTGTCTGTACGTCAGCCTTGTGATGAAATGGTGAGACATCCAGGTTGTACCACAGCAGCTGGGCATAGACTCCAGCATCGTCACAAACCTCTTGAAGGGGAAGCAGTTCAGAAAATGAATGATAAAAAATATGGTACTGCTAAAAGTGGTGGAAATGTTATTATCAAGGTACCAATTAAATAAATTCTTTGAGTTATCCAACAAACAGGCATTATTCTTTGTTTTAGAACTGCAATTATAAACAGTTGTGGAAATGGCACCGTCTTAAATGTAATACTATGTTTAGTTATAAAAATACAGACACAAATATGCTGTGTAAAGACTGATATTATCTTTTTGCCTGGTCGCTTTCCTGTGCATAAGGTTTTATCTGATTTACCACACTGCTGCTGGTGTTACTGGAGTTCTTCAGGTGGTTGTGCAGCAGCTTGGTGGCTCCGTCCTGGAAGGTCTTGGGCAGGGCTCCCAGCAGCATGGTGAACTCTGGAGTGTTGAGCTCAAACAAGGCGATCAGCACCACCTGGGCCGCCTGGACAGTTGAGCACAACATGTTCTAGATATGTTCTAAATCTAGACCATTCTAGATACTACTGCTAAGTTAGGTTTCACCGTTTCAGAAGTTAAGGTAATCTAATAGGCCAAGTCACTTGTCTGAGAAAAGATTAATCACTTTGGTTATTGTTTTTTCATTGAGTTCACACTATGAAAAAACAAACAAATTCTCAAAGATGTAATATTTCTGAAACGATGACAACCAACTTCTCAGCTCCACAATTCTTGGTACAATTTAACCTGTAGAGAAAAGTTAGGTTGGTAAAAAGGTGAGTACTTGAAGCTGCATTCAATCAAACACGTGTATAACTGTTCGAAGACAATGTTATTATATTTCAGTGCTGCAACATGCAAGTGAGTAGATCAAACAAACGGGCCTGCAGAAGGTATGGAATTAAAACTGGAAATAGGTTACTGATCATGTCCATTATAAAAGACACATTCTGGTAAAACCAAAATGTTAAAACTGCAGTAAGTATGTAAGTATTTACTCCATGTGTTAGGTATTCCAACCTGTGTGTGTGTGTGTGTGTGTGTGTGTGTGTGTGTGTGTGTGTGTGTTCAGAGTCACTCTGCTTGGAGACAATTACCCAAAGATCAGAAACTTCAAACAACGGGTGTCATTGGAATAATGTTAAGACTCAGAGGCACATCTGGCTGCAGATGTGTTGGACATATAGATAATGATGATTTTGACACATATTTGCAATTAGTTTTGTTTTTTCATGTTCCTTTGGTTTATTTTAGTCATGTATGATGCATGATGTTTGAATGAACGTATGGCTACGATGTGAATTAAATTAAAGTTTCAAAAAAAATAAATCTAAAATATTCTTTGAGATGATTCAACTTTAAAATTCTGCCACCATCATACCTTGCGTTACATAAAGATGAATTAATGTTGGACATCATCAAAATCTGATGACTATGTACAGAGCTGATGAGTAAATATGCGCAAATATGCAACTTCAACAGTTACATATTTCTGAAGGTGTAGTTAGACACCTAAATGGAACCAAAACTTTCACACGGTATTGTATTTAGTCAGTTTATCAAACTAAAACTTCAACTATATGTTCAGCAATAAACATATAACCGGCTCTTCTGATAAATAAATGAATGTACTGACTGCATTGAATTAATGCATTGCAATATGTTACAAAAAAATTATTACTGGTTTGAGTCATATTCATACATATAACTTACAAACATACTAAACTCGAGCAAAACTGCTTTAAATTCTCTAGCTACTTTGGCAGACTTATGTGTTTTTAGAAAATTAAGAGCGTTATGAGTTAAATTAAGAGCATGCAGGTTGGTGAGAAGTTGTTAGGGTGAGTCAAACAAAAAAAAACTTTACAACACACAACAGTAAACAGCATTCCTGTCCTGATGCTGAGCTATAAAGTTTACATAAAACTCCATTCACACAAAGCATCAAGCTTTTCCTGCCATTTGGTAAAACAACACGGTTAAACCTCAGCTCTCTCCAGCTGGTTGCATAACAAGGTGAGTGATCATTCTGCAAGGCACGGATATTGAAGTAGTTACAGCTAAAGCATAAATATTAGAGGTAAGTGAAAGATGCCACACTCCATTTTCAGTCTTGAAGGTGGTGAGTATTGACCGGGCAGGCGGGGCAGTTGCGTGCTTTGCGGTGTCGTGTTGTGATTGGATGCTGGGGTGGGCTCTACCTGCTTACACCTCTCTTCCTGGTTACCCTCAGTGGACAGTAAGGCTGCAGTACTCGACCTGCCAGCTAGCTCCTCGCTCACCCAGTTATGAAGGGTCTGGGGCACAGTGGCAAGGCAGAACGGGCATTAAAACATGACACAGGTCGTCAGGCACCACATCTGGATGCATGAACCAGCGCATCATCACAACCTGATATGGTCGACTCTTTCCAAATAATGGATAATTGCACAACAATGGATCATTTTCTAGCCTGTGCATGTCTTGGTCATTGGATTTTCTTTTCAGACATACACTTACCTCCAAAAGAAAAGTACCCCCTTGATATTTTCAGATTTTTCCACTTCCTGAACAAAAATATACTAATAATTTCCTTTATTTCTAACAATAGTTCAATCCATTTGATAACAAATATATATATCCAACCACATCATTGATAACAAATGAAGTGAAAATATAATGAAAACGCAATATTAATAAACATATAGTTTCAAAGCAACATCTTTTTCTTTAAATATTTCATCTAACGTTCATATATTACACTCAGACAGGTGACAGTCAGCACTAGCAAAGTGTCTGATGTTGGCCCTCCCTGTGCCCTGATACAGCTTGCAATACATTCTGGATACTCTGGTATAGTCTGGTTACAGTTTCCTGTGGTGTAGCATACCACAGTTGGTGGATTTGACCTTTGAGCTCCTCCTTATTGCTGGCATGCATCCCAGCCTGTCGTTGATCAATATCGCCCCAGATGTGCTTGATGATATTGAGGTCGGGGCTCTGAGCTGGCCACTGCAAACACTGAATTTCCTCAGTTGCCTTCCATTCTTCCACAATTTGAGATCTGTGACATGGTGCGTTGCCATCTTGGAATAAGAAATCATTCCCTAAACCAAGGCCATGGACAGAAGGGAGCATCACATTTCCCAGGAAGTCAATGTAGCGGTCGCCGTTCACTGTGATATCAACAAACAGCCAATGTCATACTGAAACATCACAGACACTTTGCTAGTGCTGACTGTCACCTGTCTGAGTGTAATATACTGTATGAACTAAGGCTGAAACGAATCCTTGAGTCAATCGAATAACTCGATTACAAAATATCCTCGAGGCAAAATCTATGCCTGGAAGCTTTGTTTAATTCATTTCCAGAAAGTCTGTTTACTTAAAATGGATCTTCCTCGTATCACTTATTATCACTGCCCATTTACAGACGGCCCCCCTGGCGATGTCATGTTTGTTTTTTCTCTGGTGGCGTCATGTTTCACGTGGACTGAATTCATTGACGCACATCATAACAGATTTGGGTGTGACCCGAGCAAACGTGAGCGCGGTGTGGGGCTTGTTTTCTCTTGTGTTGTTCTCCTTTGACAATGGCGGACGACGAGGACACAAGCGACGTGCGAAAAAGACAAAATGTCGAGTGTAGGGTCAAGTAGCTGCAGAAAATGGCACATAGAATATAAAATAATTAATTCCCCTCACAGCTGAAAAAGCACACGCTCAAGATGATGGATGAGCAACAGATGAGAAAACAAAAAAGCAACATGTTGCTGTTAAGCTGAAAAGTTTTGTGGAAAAATACTGAACTTTTTGTCCAGTTCTGCTCCAGAAACAAAATGATAACAGTCAGATGGACAGACAAACATCCTCACTATATATCCATTATTATATGATCATAAAAAAATAATCAGTACTCTACCTAAAATGTAAAAACTAAATCAGAAATACGTGGCTCTTTTATGGTCACACAGGGAGCAGTATAATAAAAAAAGTTTTAATTTCATTGTGTGTTTTGCAGAACAAACAGTATTTAATCAAGTAATCCAAGTGTGCATCTGAGGGAAGAAATCACCAACTTAGTCGCACACTTATTGCACTCAAACCAGCCCTGTGTCTAACTGGAATGGCTGGTTTGAGCCTCGTCAATATTTACAGAAACAGAGTGAATCACAGTGAAATAACTGAAGACGGAAATGACTAATAGTCTCATAAGAATGCCACAGATGTTGTAGCAGATTTTCACATGATTTATTCCCAGTAATGAACTGAATAAACTGTGAGAAAACTGTTCTAAATATTACATAGTGTGCTATTTTAATAACGCCAACACATACCCCACCGTTTTAATTCAGATTATTTGCAATAACAGTGTTCATCACTACTGACAGTAATTCCAAATGATGGACTCTGTTACAATAAACAAACCAACCTATAATTCATACACTCGTAACTACGTGACCAGGTCCATAAGTCATTAAAGGTAATATTGTAATATTGAAAATATAATGCTAATGACCACACAAATACAATAAAAATATAACTCCATAATCTAATGAAAAAGCTTCTTCCAGAGAACAAGCCTTTCTACCCACCTTTTTCTTCCTACAAAGTACAGTTCTGGTTGGTTTTCTTGTCTTTTTAACGAACACATCTGCTCTTAAGAGATTTACAAAATGGTGGTTTTCCTGTTTATAAAATAAAAATCAATTTCTTTTTAAAACTTGAACTTTTTTTTTGATCCATGAAAGAAAAATGCACAATATTTCTTTATAAATTTTGTACTTAGAAAATCAAATGAGATTGATTAGTTGTTGTTTTTTTTAATTGCTGTTTTAATCCTCAAATCTGAAAAGAAAATCCAAACAAACTGGGACCCTTTATGGAGAAAACATAACTATTTTCTTCTGGTGCAGTTATGATCCTGACTGCTGAGACTGGCAGGTCCTGATTTGAAACTAGGTGAGGATTTCATTTGGGAGAACAGCAGTGGAAAAACAAACAGAAGGGGACACAGAGCGAGAACATATGACGTGCATCAGACAAGGGGATGATAATGGGCCGTTGACCCAAGGCCATCCACACGCAGAAGGCCTATTATCAAAGTTTACAACTGCTGTTAAACAAACAGTCAAGCTCACGATTTCAGACAAAAAAATGAGTGTGGAGGTATACAAGATGCAACCGGCTTTGGAGTGTACTCTCTTATTAACTGATGAGCAGAGCTGTAGGTTTAAGGATTTTGACTTCTTTCTGCAGAGAATATCCCACGACTATTCGCAGCTGCAAATAAACTAAGCCCGTAGGCCTCACCAACTGCTTTTCCCCTCAATTTGGATGGAAAAATGTCCTAAACATTTAAGAAACCCTCACTTTCATACTTATACAGATACATTTCTATTCAAATTTATTTCACAAAAAACAGAACTCTTCACTTTAATTTATTTTTAGCTCAGCAGTCATGTTATAGGATGCTTGATATGATGGAAAAGAATAACCAGAAATAGGGCAGTAAACAGGAGTGACTACTGCTGCAACTCTAACAGCAGTGCCCCATCAAATATGCCCGACTGTGAGGAGCTTATGAGTCACTCCGTCAGTAAGATTAGATCAGACCTGCAGCAACTACAGCCAGGGGATGTTTTTATCACAGATCCAGGGGTTTTATCTGTTACTTCAGAGAGTTTTGCTCTGGTTGATACTGAGTCTTAAAGTAGTTTCACAGCTTAACTGAAAACATACCTTTTTAGCTTTGCTTTTAATTAAATTCTTACTTTCAACATTGTTTTATTCTGTTATTTTCATTTTGTATTTTATTTTATTATATTATAATTATTATTTATTTTTAACTGCACCTTTAACTGTGGCATAATGGGAGGGTCTGTTGTAAAGCACTTTGTGCTACATATACCATGTATGAAAAGTGCTACATAAATAAAGTTTGATTGATTGATTGAAAAGTCTATATAATTGAAATTGAAATTGAATTGAAAGTTATTAGTGATAAAAGCCCATGAAAAAATGTTTCATACTGTCTACTGAAATTATAAAGAGTTTTTGTCAGAAAGACAAAAAAGAAAAGGAAATCTTTTGAATTATAATACAAAATCATGTGTGAATCAAGTAAATGAAAACAGGTTTTCAGTTTTGCACATATTTCTGTCATTATAAATCTGTTCTTTTCATATATGTTGTTAAATTGGCTGGGATCAAGGATATTGCGATTACATTTTCTGCAATTTTTTTAAGTTTGGTTCAAGAGATTTGTAAGTTACAGGTTTTAATAACTGAAAACTAGTATGCTTTATTTGATTTAGTTGAAAGATTTTGTCAGGCCCATGAACTCAGTAGAGGTTTTGTACACTTTTTTTTAATCCAAGCAGTGACCTGAGAGGTGTAGATGAACTGTTGGTTAACCTAATAGTTAAGTTCTATACTTACTACTATATTATTCTTACTATACTCTTCATATAATAAAGACCATAATTTAAGCCAAGTCTAGACTAGAGTTCTGCGATTTCAAACTGAGACAAGGGAGACCATTTAGTGCTTACAGTTCTGTTGAGGTAAATGGTTTTAGGTGTTGAAAAAAAAGCCAAATCAGTAATGATGTTAGAGCTGGCCCACCTTCCTGACATCGGAGCTTTTCGGTTCCGTGGTCCAGGTGATGATGCGGGACACAGCGAGGCGAGTTTCACTCGAGTTCACGAAGTCTGTCGGATCCATCTGCCGAGCCAAAGACTCGATGTACTTCAAAATGGCCACTTTTACCTAATGAGACAACAGGCATTTGGTTACAAAGTTATTAAGGTGCACACGTCACACTAATGAAAATGAGATGACCTACACATTTTTCCTACCTTGAGGTTTGGTGTTTGCGTCTGATCCACAATAAACCTCATCAGTATGTTGAACTGTTGATCAAACGGGAACGACTCCCTAACAATGATCAGAGAAAAAGAGTCAATTATTCGTCAAAACTAGACTCATGATAATTTCACAGTAAATAGCGATAAAGTCACTGATAATTTTAAGAGAAAAAATAGCTTCTATAAACAAAAGTGGCAGTATTTAGTAAGACCTTCCATTTTCAGTTAACATGTCTGATGGTTTTGCTCAGACAATATGAGATTTATTGCATTAATATTCTGATGCTTGACACCAGTTCATTCAACATGTGATGCTTCTAATCATGGGGACAGGGGTCACACTAAATAGCCACTTTAACCTTTACAACATATTTATTTATTTTTGTAAACTCTTTATCCGACAACAAGACAGAGAAACAATAATACAGCAAAACAGACCAACTAAACATGAAAGAGGCAAAAAGCAAAACAAAGTAAAGAAGCCATCTTGTTAGAGGTGAGAGAACACAAAATCCAAATTGTATAACAAACAAGGGAAAAAAAGCACTCAGAGCGCAGACCTCCACCAAGCAGCTAGTTCCTCCCATATTGGGATTTCCACCTAAAATAACAGTCCTACAATTATTTTGTCTTCATCTTTAGATTCATTGACCATGAAAATGATCCTCTAGCAAGTGGATTCATGTTGATATCATTATTACTTCAGTAGTTATTCACTAAACTGTCTTTTTTGATAATGGCCGTTTCTGAATCATCACCAAAATCTAATCATTTGTTCCTTTGACCATCCTCAACATTTCAGCAAAATAGGTTCATTAGTTTTCTAGTTATCCTGTACACAAAACACACCAATGGCGGCAAAAACATAACCTCTTTGGCGGAGGTACTAAACCGTTTAGACTTTTTCCAGGATATTTCACATTTTTCAGAATACTGTCGAAAAGGAAGTTATAATTCCATAGTGTAGACTTCATATGCTATTTCTGTGCATTCTGAAAGTGATTCAGTTCAGTTTTGGATGTTTCTCTTAAATCTTTACTCATTTTTCTAATATTTTCTTAGATGTAAGAGAATGACAAATAAATGTGTGTTTATTTCAACCCTTGTAAACATAACAAACTAAGAGGTAGGCTTAGACTATTGCACAATTCTGTCAAACATTATCACATTGAAGACTGAGATTTGTACTGCAACACATTAGTATTATTTTAATAAAACTATTGTATATAGTAGATTTTGTAGAAGTGTTGCTACTGGGTCTCCACAAATTGAGTGACAAATCTATTACTGATGTTTACAAACTTGAAAAACAAACAAAAACATCTTGAAACATCTCCTTGACCCCCCCAACAGATCTGGACAGTGGTTTCAGACCTTGTGATGTCCAGGGCCTTCTGGACTTTGGCCTGGACTGAGCCCAGCAGGTCTGCGCCCATCTTCTTTAGCAGTTGAGTGAGCAACACAAAGAGCCAATCCTGCAGGTCCTCTCTGTGGACTGTGATGAAGTCCACAAGAGTCTCCAGGAACATGCTGAAGACCTGAGAACACAGATTGCACATTTAGGGGGCTGTGCTGCTAGTACGGATATAGGCGCACATTATCAAATCTGATGTGATTTAATGCACAGGCAGAAAAACACACTTACTCTCTGTCGTTAAATCCACAGCAAGGCAGATCATGCAACAAAAGACTTTCCATTAGTATCAGATAAATCACACCAGATGAGTATTTAACCATGCCTTTACACTGGTTGTAGTGTTTTACTGAGAACAATTCATTTCCAGTACCTTACTGTGGGGATCTGCAAACATCCTGGTGAAAATCTCACACAGTCTCTTGAGTTCCACTCGGCTGCAAGTGAACAAAGACATCAAAAACACCAAATGAGGCATCTCACAGATGCTTATTGTCACCTACTATGGTCCAAAATGGCAGATTTGTCTCAAAAAGACTCAAATTCTATGAAAGCCAAATGTTTAATGTATCATAAAAACACAACAGCTGATTATTAAGCTCCAACTCTGGCACCATCATGAATTAAAACTATGTCAGAGGAAGCACTCCTTCAGCCCCCTTGATTATTCCCCCCCTCACACAGTTAATCAGGCCATTTATGAAGCTGGGTGATGGGTGACAAAGTTAAGAATAAAACCTGACTGATGTGTTACGCAGCACTCTTCACTTCCATCATCACAATAGTGTTCATGCTCTGGTAGAATTCACAGAGCAAGAAGCAATGAAGCTGTTCTGAAAGCAGGCGGTGGAACAACACCTGATGCCACTTTGTTTACTTGTCATTTAATTTGCCGCTTGTATGTACTTGGCCTTTAATCATCAACTTTTGACCTAGAGAATGCATTTGTATTTTATATTTTGCATGATGTCAAACATGTTTTAATTTTTAAGGCATCTATAATGCAGAAAACAATGCTCATTCGCTCCTTTTAAGGTTTGTATTTTGTTTTGTTTGCGGTTTTTATTTCATATATATTTGTTATGTGTAGTGACGACTACATGTCAGTGTAGTAATGAGTTCAACCCAACGTTATTAAGCCTCAGCACTCAGTCATTGATTTTGGGCACTGCTTTAAAATCCATATAGAGAGCAACAAATTCTACAATTAGTTTTACAGTTACTTTTCAAGGATGGAATGGATGATGTTGATACCAAGCCAAAGCTTTCAAGGCTTTTTTGACATGTTTTTATATAGAGTAAAAAAAAGGAAAAATGTTCTTGATGAGAGGGAGACCATCAGCCTTACACTTTCATTCATGTAAATAATCACAAATTATTATAATATTAAGTTATAAGAAAAGGAAGACACCATTTTTAATCAAACATTAAATATTCACACTGTGGAACTTTGAAGAAACTCTGGACATATTTTGAAATCCACCACAGTTCATCCTACACTTACTATATTCTCATTTTCACTCCTTTTCCACCCTTTACATACAGTAAAATACACTGTTGCATCTTTTAATGAAAAAGTGCTACACGTTCATTTTAGAGCAGTATGATAAAGATCCAGTTCCCACCTCAGTATTCTTTGGCTCTTGAGGAGGTTCTGTAGGCCCAGGAGTCCCTCCTTCCTCTCTGACCAGTTGGAGCTGGCACAGTGATTCAGGACCTCAGCCACGTCCTCTGTCTGCCGCAGGTAATGAGGAATGCCACCGTTTCGTGAGCCGTAGGAGCGCTCCGAGCAGGCACTGGACGCGTCACTGTTTGCGTCGTCATCAGAGTACATTCCCGGTGATTCGTACCTCCGTCTTAAAGGCTTTCTCTGTGGAAGAAGAGGATCTTTATGAAACACAGAATGACAGCGGCACCAAACGGTGACTAAATGTTATCTAAGATGTGCAGGAAAAGAACTTTGACACATGAACATCAGCCATGAGAAAAACCTTTAGGATCACCATGTCGCTCAGGCAGCCATGCAGTTTTCTTTGTTTGAATCATTTACCATTACTGTTTCTTATTTTGTGGATACCATATTTACAAGAGGCTGTATTTTATGTTACATACACAGCAACACTATACAACCACTCCTGATAATATTTTTTTATCCAAAATGAAACATCAAAAGCCAGTCAAGCGAGGTCGAGTAAGCCAGCAAGGGTCTGGACTACAAATGCAGTGCGGTGCATCAAACCTTAAACAAATAAGTATATTTAATCTCATTATGGACAAAATAAAGACATTCAAGTGATGCACAAAACAGCAATGTTTCACACAATAATATTAAAATGAGGGAGGGGGGTGGCAGGGGTGTCTCTGAGAAGCACGTTGGAAGTGCGGCGGACATAAACATTCAAGGTGAAAAATAAACGTGATAAATCAGTTAATTTATAAATAAAAGGGGTGGGATGATAAAATGAGCAAAGCTGCATTAAGGATTTCTGATTTTGTTTAGTACATGGATTTATAAACAATGCATAAAAGGACAAACTACCTTATTCCTGGAGTCTCCTAACAGCTGAAATGATAACAAACAAACCAAGAGGAAAGAGGAGAAAGGGGAAGATTTAAAGGGCAACAAAGAACAAGTACAATTCTGTCTGTGTAAAACAAAACATGTAAACAGAGTTTAAGGCTGTGTGTAACAGGTATGGATTAGACTTTCGCACTCAGTGTCAGCGTTAAACATTAAGCAATTTAGAGCCATATAGGTTGTTTAGATTGTACTGTGAAGCAACTTTAAGATTATTGTACATTTGATTCAATACTGGATCTGTCCAAGATTTAAGAACCTCGGTACGTCTAGTGGACCAGCACCATGTTTTGAGGGGAACCATTTTAAACAAGGATGTGTCATCAGTGGAGAAAAGGACATCAAATTACCCTATTGATCTGCTTTTTCTTTTTTTTCCTCTTTTCATTAAACTCAGCAGATACTAAATCATCACAAAGTACAAGGCTTAGTGAACAGTTATTGCACAAAATTTCCATTAATTTCTCAGATGTTAAAATAATTACCCCGCCCCGACAAAGGGGAAGCAAAGGGCATTGTTTTTGGTTCTGTTTCTTTGTTAACATTCTAGCAGCCAAAGTATTGGTTCAATACATACCAAATTGGGTTTATACATTGCCAGTGACCCAGAACAGATGTCATTACATTTTGGGAAAAGTAAGTCAAAGTTCAATATTTTTTTGAATTTTTAAATTATTTTTTTCCCCCTCATTTACTAATCAGGGGACAATTCCAAATGCCTATGATCACAAATTGGGAAAAGTCAGTCAAAGTTAAAAATTTGTATGAATTTTTAAAAATCTTTTTTTGTCCCATTTACTTACAGTGGGCAAACTTTCACATCTATAAAAAAACATAACTTTTGTTTCAATTTACTTCAAACTTGGCACATATATAGGAGCAATTGATATGCTGACATCAGCACATGCAGAGACATGATGACATCAGCTGGATCCATGCCAAAATAAGCGACAATACATGGGAGGGGCGGGGTTTGTTTTTTCCTGGAACCACTTGTCTGTGTTGTATCGGAGCTCTTCCTGACCAGTAGAATATAAAACACCAACCACAGCTCAAACTTCAGCTCAACAGAAAATGCAAAAACAATTTATTTTTGTTCAAAATCCTCCCAACAAAAGTAACACTATTTCCACTGCAGGTGGAAAAAGGCTGTGAGAAACAAACAGAATTGTGTCACTAATGTGCAAGATTATACTCATTAACTGGTTTATCATACTGGTGAGGAAACATAACATTGTATTGTATTATATCATATGAAGAAACCAGGTCTGAGTTTGCACACTGGTAACAGCAAAAGCATTATGAATGTGCGCCACCCCTGTTTCTGCTGCATTAAACAGGCAAGATAATATCTATTACACCCAAAGTGATTTCAACATTGTCCCTATAAATACAAAAATTTTCACAGCAACTCACCAGAGCATCAGCAACAGCAGCCTCCACCTCAGTGCCAGTGTTAAGAACCTTCATTGCGTTGACTGACGCAGAGATTCGAGCTTGATGAATGAGACCATACCGGTCTAGAAAAAGAATGGGCAAAAAGGAAATGTGTTTGAGAAAAAGCATAATAGCAAAGTATGGATGGTGAATGACACTCACCTGATTAGCCAAAAGCAAAGTATACTTCACTGATATGGCAATGCAGACATGATTTTTGCTTTTAAAGATAAATTTAGACAAATTTTACTGTCTTGAATCGGGGAAAATGATTCTCCAAATTCATGGTTTGTTCAAGACAGTTTTAATGTCAGGCTAATTAAAATTTAGCAATTTTAATTAGCCAGTGAATGGTGAATGAAAAGAATCCTTAGGAAGTAAGTACAATGAAAAGCCCTTTCCAAGCCCAACAGAGAATGACAAAGAAAACAAGAACCTTATGGGAAGAGCACAAGAATTCAATACTGTACTGTTTGTCTGCAAGATGAAGAATACATAACACCAGAAATGTACCAACAAAGTAAAGGCTCATGTGCACAATAAAAATAACCCAAAAAATTCAGCACAGAACAAAAACATACCAATAATCACAGGCTGCAAATGAAATATGTGTCAACAACAGCAAATAAAGGTAATTCAGCTGATCGGAAACTGGAAATCACAAGACCATGAAAATCAGAGCTAAAATAAAAGTGTATATAAGGCACTGAAAATGCTAAATGTCAAGCAGATGCAACATGTGGACTTCACCCTGTCTATTTTTACCTTTCCTGCCAAAACACCAAATAAAATTAAAATATGGTGATGCCTAATGGATGACAGCTATCACACGACTAAACATGACGACAGAAGCATGCCAGCGCAAATCAGTAATGCTAAGAAATAAGATGTTTGGTGGACAATGGAGAAGGACCGGGGGGGATTCTGGGCATGCAGGTCACCTGACTGCCCATGGGGGTCAGCTGTGGAGAGAGCGCTGGTTGAACGGGAGTGACGTCGGGAGGCTGCAGTTGACAGGAGAGGTGGGCAACATTCAGACCAGGGGTTACCAACAAACTCCAGACCCCAAAACAATTTCAACATTGAAATAACAATGCGTGTATTTTTATTGGTCATATATTTATATAAAATGGTGTTCTCCTGTCTTGATAAGTACGTATATACACTCTGGAGGTTTTTTTGTTTTGTTTTGTTTCTGACTTGCTATTAAATATAACAAATAACCTGATCAAAACCTGATGAATCTCAAGCAATTATAGTGATTTCACTCAGTTTTATGAGGTGAAAAAAGAAAAAAATAGATCAAATAATTTGGGAAACATAGAAGATATAAAGTATGAATATTTTTGAAATGGCTAATTGGACTCTAATACTATACAATAATCAATGCAGTAAATCAGCAAAAATAACAAAAAACTAAAAACACTGGAGCCCAAAATGTGTGTGACGTATATCGCCTGTGCCACCTTGAATAATTACTAAAGTCTAAATGATTCAGAGGATCATTTGTCCAGGTGGTGGATAGATTTTTTTTTTATGGAAACGTTCAGATGTGGTAGATCAATAACATCCTCCAAACCCCTTAACAGGGTTATCACAAATCAGGTCTTGTGTGTTATGGTTGAAGACATTTAAATAACACTGCTCTACATTTTTTTCCAGAAAGTATCTGCTTCAGACATTAACTGTGCTAAATCTTACATACTTTAATAAGATGAATCAGAAAACAAATGAAAAAAGTGCTGGTTAGCTCATGTTTTTAATATATATCGTGGTGTGTTATTCCACATATGGTGGTTTATGTACATGTATACAATGGGTTTTTAAACATTCCACTAGAAAGAACCTGGAAAGTGAATGTATTGTCATATGCAGACACGATTTTGAGGTTGATCTCATAGCTCTGTGACAAACAATCATTTTAAATAAAACTCATTCTCTTGTTAATTCTCAGAATTTCACATTTTAGCTGCATACTGTTTCTTGGAATAGCCAATCTGCACTTTTGACTTACTTTTTTCTTTATTAGTGACCTAAACCAAAAAAATGTCACTACTTGTGTTCCAGAAGCATATTGCTTGTAGACCAGTGTACTCTGAAATTCAAAAATTCAATATTCATGTGTTATTGGAGGACATAACAAGACTTTGTCACTTTTAGTAAAGTTTTATAAAGTTGTTGTTGTTATGTAGAAAATCAAGGTTAAAGAAGTTACCAAATTTGGTTACTTATACTTACTCACAAGTGGCAATAAAATGAAAAAACTAGAAAAGCACTCGGAGAGCGCAGACCTCCACCAAGCATTGCTATTCCCCATTGACCGCAATGTTAACGA
>JAPTYR010000015.1:12213388-12225309 GCA_029814505.1 Siphamia roseigaster | reverse complement strand
TCCATCCATCCATCCATCCATCCATCCATCCATCCATCCATCCATCCATCCATCCATCCATCCATCCATCCATCAAAGCCTAGCCTGAGAATCTCCACCCAGGCCTACAGAGACTAAGTCATGTGCTCTTTTCCACCATTCCCAGCTTATTTATGGAATGCAGCTTTGTCATATTTTTCCATCGCGCAATTTTCCCCTATAAATAGGCACGTAAGGCTCCGAGAGTTGGGGTGGGAGTATGAGGGGTCAGTATCTGTTGTGGACACTCATCATTGCCCCCCTCCCTGTCTCGCCCTCCTCCTATTTTTCCAAATATTTGAGCACTGACAAATATAGTGCAATGTTAGGGTGATGGGAACCGATTAGATCGCCTTTCTTCTAAATCTACCTCCAGTGAAAAAAAGCAGCTGAGTTTCCAGCCATTCTGACCCATTTTTCCACTGACATGAACAACCCAACAGTGGTTATATGCTGACTATTTACAGCTTTTTCATTTACACACAGGCAGACAGAAGATGCAGCCTGTTCCTAACTCTGTGGTTTAGTCTGTTTCATCTGAGGATGTTAGTGTTTGTACACGTAAGTGCAATTGTGAAAAATAGATAAATGGGATGCTTATTGAGGCTCTGGAAATATTACTGTAAAAGAATGCATTCATCTTTATCAGTATGGCTGCTTAAGGGGAAAGCACAGTTGTAGCAATAAAGAAGGCTGTGGAAACTGTAAAGAAATCCTATTGATGAGGTTTACTTGAATTATCTCACTTACATTGACTTGCTACACATTTATTACAAGTACAAGGAAGTAATTTTTTTTTTAACTTTTTACTATCACCTTTCAATAAGGATTAATTGTATACAAAAATGTGACAGCAAATGTACTAAAAAAATATGCACTTAAGCAGCTTTTTTTTTTTTTTTTGTGAAAAAAAAAAGTTTTCCAATGATCATGTTTTTGCTACCTCTGCCAAGAAGGTTCTATTTTTTCACCAGTGTTTGTCTAGCATCCATAACTTTTTTTCTGAGTTCCAGGTCAAGATCAGGAAATATCCTCACAATTCATTAAAATCATTGCCATGTACAGTACAGGCCAAAAGTTTGGACATACTTTCTCATTCAATGCCTTTTCTTTATTTTCATGACTAGTGACATTGTAGATTCTTACTGAAGGCAATAAAACTGTGTATGAATACATGTGGAGTTATGTACTTAAAAAGTGTGAAATAGCTCTAAATATGTTTTATATTTTAGATTCCTCAATGTAGTCACCCTTTACTTTTTCTTTAGTGCTTCAAACCCTTGGTGTTCTGTCAATGAGCTTCATGAGGTAGTCACCTGGAATGGTTTTCTCTTCACAGCTGGACCTTGTCAGGGTGACTTAGTGGAATTTCTGCTTAATTAATGGACAGCATATATATGTCACATATAGTTGCATATATGTCCATATAGATTCTTTCCATGTGGGTTCAGTTATTTTACACTTTTTTGTTGTTTGTACCTAATTCCGCATGTGTTCATTCATAGTTTTATTGCCTCCAGTGAGAATCTACAATGTCAACAGTCACGAAAATAAAGAAAATATATTGAATGAGGTGTGTCCAAACCTTTGGCCTGTGCTGTATATTCTATACAGTAATTAATAAATAAATGCAAAACACATGCTTTAGTTCGCTTGGTGAACATTCAGTATTTGAAACAAGAAATGTGTAACATAATGACCATATTTGTGCCAATTAAAGAACAGGAATAATTTCTTTCCAGTTCTTCATCTTTCATCATAACCTCTCAGACACAGATCAGCTTTGTTTTGCTACACTATGTTTCTGTTTCTCCTAGAAACTCAGCATAGCCTTACACATTATCTCCACAAAAGGCACAGAGGCACACAAAACATTTTTATTCCAGCTAAGAAAAAAAAATGTTTCAAAGTAAAATAAAAGGGCTACTCTGTCACTCTCAATCCAATGGAGAAGCCCTTCTGATTGGGGTAGTTTCTTCTGATAGAAAGTCAGAAAAGCGTATACTGGTCTGGATATTAGACGAGTCTGATTATTTTGAACATTTTAGGGCGTGAACATCAATGATAAGACCTGTTCGTTTAGCTTTGCTAATGCAAAAAAGAGAATAATGACTACATTGCATCAAGTATCCTCCATCCCTGAAACATATTCCTCTACAGCTGCAGCTACAACTTGTTGCCACTAGAGGGAGGGGCATTCATCATCTGTAAAGAAATCTGTCCTTTGTCTCTCCACTATAATTACATGTATTACTGGAACTGGGAAGGAATGACACAAAAAAAACCATGAACAGGAATAACACAACATCACATAATGTTATCATTTAAATCAAGAAGGCAGATAAGAACATCCTGTCTTCTTACCGTGACTGCGGAAGGCCTTTTTTGCTCAGGTCCATCCTCACCCTCTCTCCCACATGTCTGTAGATTTCTACCAAGCAGCTCATTGCTCCATCCCGAACCTGAGGGCGACAGAAAAACAAAAATCTTTCGTGGAAAAACAGAGCATCTCCTGGATTCCTCTTCGTTTTATCACACTGTGCCAAAGCTGCAGGGGCTTCATGTTTCTTAGAATTCTTTAGAGAAAAAAACTGCAATAGATACATCTTAAAGCAGCTTCTTTGTCTTCTTTCAACTGATACATCACTGGAAAATTATATTTCATGGGCTGACCTAATTAATTAAGTTAAGAAGAATACCCTTGGGAGGAAAAAATAATGGCAAATGCTATTCATCTCCTACATTTTAGCCACAAACAATTCAAGGACAAAAATCTTCATCAACAAACAGCCAATCACATGTGCAATGTTTGACACAGCTAAGAGCAAATGTTGCTAAATGAAATCAGACTCAAGTATTAATGGTTAAAAAAAAAAAAAAACCCTGTTCATTTAGACATTTTTTAGCTTTGTGAATAACACATGGCAATGAATACCTGACTTATGGGATCCCCCAGGAGGTTACATATATGAGGGACAATCTTACTGAGGGTCAGCCCTTGAGCACCGTATCTAGAAGAAAAGAAGAGTGTAGCGAAAAAAATGTTAAGGCAAAGACAATTAAATGCAAAGGCTAAAATGCTGTTTGTAATAATAATAAGAATAAAACTAGGAAAGCATGCAGAGAGCGCAGACCTCCACCAAGGTAGACCAGTCACCTCCCTTGTGCCAGGATCAACAGTTATTTAAAATTCCATCAAAATCCTTCCATAATTTTTCAAGTTATCTTGCTAACACACAGACAGACAGACAGACCCTGATGAAAACATAACATCCTTGGCAAAGGTTGGGAAAAACAAAAAAACAAAAAAAAATCTTACCATAAAGAAAGGCAATACACTGTTCAATAATTTAAGGAAATGCTTTTGGATCAACCTTCTCAGCTCGAACCCCCACCCAAAAGAAAAAAAACAAAACACAAATATTTTTACTTCTCTTTGAACCAAAATTATATTATGAATTGCTACAATGTCTACGTTTTTACTGTTGTGGTTTTTTTTCTACCATCAAAATAATACTGAATTACAAACACTGTGCAATCACAGATAAGATAACACCAACTGACAGGTATTGTTGGCTCAGCAGCAACACACCAACAAACAATTAAAATGCTGATACACAGACAAACAAGTTCAACTGACTTTCTACTATCAAAAAACCATCTATGAAAGTTGTTATGTTATTGTGTCTTTTGTCTTTTTTGTCCTATAAAATCTTTTATGACAGTAGGTTTTTACTTCTCTGAAATCTGGAGAAACAGAATAAAAAGCTCCGGGATCCTTCCTCATTATACAAAGGAGAAGAAATATTCAGCGTGCCACCATAATCAGAACTACCAACACAACTCTGCTAACAGCCATAACGTGCCCTCATCGACTGCTGTCTCTGCTACCACAACCTCAAACTGAGACGGCAATAAAGCATCAGACTCACGTGTTCAGTGTGGCAATAAGACAAAGGCACACTCCTTCTCTGGTCCTGTTGTTCTTGTGTTTGAAGCCTCCCAGCATTCTGTCCCACACATACTGCAAAATAACACCAAATACACAAGGAGGTGATTAAAAATAGAGAGTCAATTCTCACTCACAAATGCTTTAACCCACAGAGAAGAGGCTGTGGTTATAAGTTAACTATAGTTACGGGGGAGTAGCAGACCACATGTGACTAAATGACTAGTTTTGTGGCAGAACTGTACTGGTAATTCAATTGTACTCATATTTGTCTGATTTATATTGTTCAACCACTTCCTTACCATTTTTATGTAGTTAAAAGATAGTCTGTTTGCAAATATGGAGAAGTGTATGGTTCACGGGTGATATGGAGCAGTTCACTTCCTGTCTCCAATGAGGGTGCAGTTGCAAGGATTAAGAATGTCATGTGTGCATTGATGAAAGCAGATTTAACCCATAAAGACCCAAATATGCACCATTAATTATCTAGAGATCCAAAATATTTAAGTTTAGTTGATACACTAATTCCATCAATCCATGTAAATAATTGGTGTAAAATACAGTTTTTCATATTTTCATGGTCATCAGATGTGACCCATTTGGACATTCTGAGGTTCCATAGTGAACAAGGAAACACTGTCATCTTCAACATTGATTCACCAGTAAAACCCATGGTGTTTATAAATGACAGTGGATGGAGACACTTGTGTTTATGCTCAGTTAATATCTTTGCTGAAAAAGTCACTTTCTCTTTGCTTTTCTTTGTTTCTGATTTAATAACTAATTTACTAATTACTTATTTAACAACCAATTTACTTTCATTAGTAATTTAATTTACTCTGAGCATTATGAACATCTACATGATCAGCAAATTAAATGTGGGAAAACCTGATTTTCACTGAAAAAATACAAAAATAAAACAATGATATTAGTAAATGCACAATTGCACATCAATCCCTTAATAAAAGTAAATTGAAATAAAAGTTCATTTGGAACCTGCCACAGAAGTCACATTGAGTCTTTCTGTGTTAAATGTCGAAATAAAATAAAAAAAATATATATTAATATGACTTTTTTTATTATTGCATATTATTACTTATGTTTCGCTCCTTTTGTGTTACGAAATCGAAGCCTCAAACATACATTTCCTCCTGATCTGCACACCTTAAAATATCCTTTTACTCTCAGGATGATTTGAAAATGTTGTTTTTTCAAAAATGGGCCACATTTTTATTAGGGTATCTTTGTGGTGAAGGTAGTCATTCACAGTCTACACATCAAGGTCCCAATCTTCCCCAGGACTCCTAAAGGTGTGCGCCAGTAAAGTCATGTGACATTGAAACAGGAAATCACTCAGCAGTGAACTGTTTTATTGTTCAAAAACGCAACAAACACCCCATTAAACCTCTCACCCCCGTCCTCCTCAAGATGTAAAAGACAGGGTGATTTTATGTGTTAGTACCTGTGGGGTGGCAGCTTGTTCCATGATTTTTAGCAGCAGTGTTTGATCTTGTTCTCTCACTTGGTCTTTGGCATCTCCCAATCGGTCAATAAGGCTGGGCAGAACTGAAAGAAAACAGGACATGGGGAAATTATTAGGAATCCTTGAAAAAACATAACCAAGAAGAAGACGCCACTCAACCAGTCACTCCCTTTGGTCTCATTATTAAGAATTTGAAAGACAAAAGGTAGTGGTAAACAATCAAGGAGGTGAATGACTCTCTGGCCTTAATCTGAAATGTGGCCAAAGAGATACAGGAAACAGAAACTGATTGAGCAAAAATAATCGTCAAATATCAGAAAACGCACACACCACAAAAATAATGAAACAACTGAATCTTACCTGTTCCCACCTGGGCCCGAAATCGCTCCTGTAACCTTGTCACTAAGGCAGATAAAAGGTCCAAGCCAAGGAGAGCCACCTGGTGGAAACACAATAAAAAAAACAGAGGTTAAGTTAAATTCTACATATGTTAAAACCTAAAAACTCAAACATTCATCAATGTATTACACAAGATTTATGAATGAGTTAAAAAAACAAAACATCTTTTTAAAACTCTGAATTATTTATTTTTTTTTTATTCATGAGCTCCTGTTATGTTTCTAAACTATACTGACTTCATAAAACCTACAGAGTAGTAAAGTATGCCACCTATGGGATAGAAACAGACCACAAAAGACATAATCAGCCCGGAACTATGACTGGAAACCCTGTGTTTAATCCTTCATACCAACACACAGAACTCCTCCTACATGGACTTCTCTGATCTTGGTCCAGTTTACAGTAGTTATTCAGTAGATGGTTGATGAGTTGCAGCTCTACAGACACATTCACATAATGTAATATCTAGCCCATGGTGGAATTTATAGAAATTTAAGCACCATGTTGAGATTAACAGTATTCGCATTAAATTGAAATGAATTGTTAGTCCAAGTCTGCCATCTATTGGACACAAGCAAAATAACAGCACTTTGAAAAACAGACAAGAAAAATTACTGCACAAAATTACCCCACAAGCAAGCAAGTCAGAAACTACTAACAGAAGCTGTCAAACAAATAGAGTAAAAAGTACAATACTCGTTTCTCAGCTGTAGGTGAGCTAAAGTATAAATAAAGGGGAAATTTTAGACCAAACAACTAGTTGATCATTCAAGCAAAGAACCATTGGCTGTTGCAGTCCAATATTTAACTGTTGTACTAGAGTAAAATCCTTCAGTTATGTCTACCACATCATATCACAATGTCAGCTTGGCAAATATAAATTATTCTCCTTCATGGATTGTTTTTTCTGCTTTGTCATTTTGATTTTGTGCCACCACATTTTGTCCCTTTCTCTGTGCAGAAGGTAGACGGCAGAGGGTCTTCACATCTACAAACATAATCCTCAGATGAGTCTCTTTGTTCTTTGACTAGAGGGAATTACAGTAATTAGATTGATGACAGGGCCTGAACAAGACTCACTGAAAGAGATCAGCAGAGTTTAACAATAGTGCACAGAAAGGCCACTTCTTACTTCAAACACTAATCCCAAATTTAGGCTCAGATGTAGTTGTAGGTTGAGGCTGGAGGTCTTTCTAACCTTCCTCAGTCGGAGGTGAGGCAAGGACCATGACAACTACTGCACTGTGTGTTTGAGCGACACTACAGCTGAACAGAGAGCAGCACAGAGAAGCTCCTCCTCCTCCAAACAGATGGGTTCATCTCATATCCAAACCCCCACAGACTCACATATACCCCCCTCGATGCTCACCAAACAAATCTCCCAGACATCATCCCTTCCCAAATCCTCCTACCCTACATGCTTGTCTCTCATTTCAACTCCTGTAGACATCATTTGTACAAGAAAAAACTAAAATCTTAAAAAATGATCTTTATTAATGGAAAAATCCTGATCCAAACACTTAGAAAGGTGACAAAATATGAGGAAAAAACAATGTACATTGTCTCAGTAAGATGTTAGGACAGAGCAGTGTGGGATATGATCACAATCTCACCTCCAAATGTAGGTCAATTTATATATTCCCAAGGGATCCACAAATGTATATCATCCAAACATCAGTACAAGCCTTATTGACTGCTGTCAGCCATTGACAAATAAGAGGATGTTTCACTGATGGAAGCAGCCAATGTTAATCCCTTACATTACATTAACAATAGTTTGACAAATTGCATAATTAAATTTGCACTCAAAGCAAACAAGGTGCCTTTGTTCTCTGGTACAAAACGGGAAATGCAGGACTATATGTGGGGGTAGTCATGGCCTAAAAGCCTGGAGAAAGGGCTTGTGATTTAAGGGTGGCTGGCTCAAAACCCCAGACCAGCAGAAATTATTGGTTGATGTGCCCCTGAGCAAAGCAAACAACCTCCCCTCACCCCAAAGTTTGTTGCTCCTGCATGTTTAGGCTTGTGATGGGATAAATACAAAGAGTGGTGCATGTCTGCATTTAACATATACTGGGTATATAGACACATTTATTTAAGTCTTAAAAAATATTGAGATAATTAATGAGTGATTTAAAAGAAGGATTAATGTTAATAAGTCTGGAGGAGCATGAACCGAGAGATTGTATTATTTTAAACGTTCACCTACAAATGTGTACAGACTACATGAAATCCACACAACAGCCCTAATGATAGTCACTCTTGAACCATGACTGAAACCCTGACCATTTCCTCATAGAAGTACACACAGAAGCCCCACCCACTTCAACAATCCTTGTCTTGGGGTGATTGAGCTGCTCAATGAACGAGTAGTGAGAGAAGCTCTGCTGACACCATAACGACACATTAGCATCACCTGGACTCCGGTTCAGAGTATGGGTGCAATTTTTGGAAACCTATCGGGTTATGATACCCAATATTAATTAAGAAAAACTTTGAAATATACTACAGGTTGTTACTAAAAACTTGTAATGCCATCTTTCTATCAAAAGTATGACAGTAGATCTTTCACTTAATTCCTAACACTGCCTTGAGAAAATATTCCATTACTAGATATACTGCAGTCAAAGCCATACTGAGGTAAGAAGCAAGAAGAATTTGATACCTACTTATGATATGGCACATTTTAAGTAAACTCAATGAATACACTTGTTTTATTCATCGTCATAGATTGTTCAGTAGAACAATTTTTCCTTTTCCTTTGAACTAAAAACTACCAATATTTAATTCATAACAATTATCAAACTTTACTTGTCTAGTTCTAATTGTATGCCACTCAATTATTAGAAGATATGGAATTAAACTATACTGCCCAGCCCTCATATGAAATGGCCACATGTAAAGACCTACGACTTCATTAAAGTTTTGACAAACCTACTTTAAAACCACATGGTTTCTGTAAATTTAAAATATCAATTGAGTCATTTTCTGTAACTTATATAAATAACTGATTAAAATAATGTCTCAAATGTTTACAGCTGGTCTGAGGAAAACAAATTAAAAATCAATGCAGAAAAAGCTGAAATTTACATTTTCTACTTTCAACTTTTATAATCCAGTCCTGTCTGCACATCATCCAGTCAATATGCAACTGAATCCCAGTCTACACACAGATTAGTTATGGGCTATATACACACTTCCAGTACTTCCTGAACTTAATACTACACTTTTGTTTCCTGTCTGTCAGTTCTAGGACAAACTGATTAACCCAGGTGTGTCTGGCCATTTACTGAGGTCAGGCACACCTGGATTAATCAGTTTGTCCTATCATGAAAGGAAACAAAAGTGCAGTATTAAGTTCAGCAAGTACTGGAGCTGTGCATATAGCCCATTCGCATGAAGACAATGAGAGCATGCAACTTTCAATAGCATTTACATGAAGCAGTTATTGTTACTCCTCTGTCTGAGTGTAAAGCGGGCTGAGAGCCAGACAAGATTCAGACAAATTGATTAGCTGTATCCTGGTTTTTCTTTATTAACATTGACACATGCAGGAAAAAGGTATTTTTGATCAGCTTACATTAGTCTCACATAACAGAGGCTATGTTTACATGCAACTAGTGCTGGACATCAGTCTGACTCAGTCCATTATCCCTTTGGAACAGGGGTCTGCTGTTTTGGATGCATCCCTCTTCCAACACACCTGATTTATATGATCAGCCTGAGACTATCATCCAGCTCTGCAGAAGGCTGAGACTGACTGTCAGGTGTGCTAACAAAGGAAAACATTTAGAAACAGGCAGGATAGGGGCTCTCTGGAAAAACCTCTGGCTTACTTATCTAGTTTGTATTGCTTTCAAGTAATTGCCTTCATCTTGGGTGACACAAAGGAGACAATGCAGCAACAGTGACTTTGCAAAAGTCAGTCAGGGGAGAGGATGTTTCTGTCGAACATTTACGTGCATGGAAATGAACCGCAGTAATAAAATGACAACATGCCCTGAAAAGAAAGCACTATATAAAATTAAATATGAAATACTAGCGTAATGGGAGCATTATTCCAACAGATACATCCTGTGACACTAAACCTACATGCTAGATGACAAATGCAACATTTGCACAACTTAAATAGGGTAAACTACAAACACAATAATCAATCCTCAGGTATACTACATAATCACAATGCACTCTTTTAACAAATTGCAGCTATATTGTTTCAGCAGAGGCAGAAGCACACAGCTGTACAGTTTTTCAGTGTGATGTTCTTTATTCTTTTAAATGGTAATGTATACATCTTTACATATGAGTAGTTTTTTCTGTGGCTGCTGGCAACAGACAACTACCACTCCCTGTGGTAGAATACAGCTGTTTTTTGAAGGAAATCACAGCAAAGATTGTGACATGCCTCTGTGTTTGCATCTGCTGCTGTGTCTACCCCTCGTGTGTGCGCGTGCGCACGCGGTGTTTTCACTGATAATGAGATGACAGACTTGCTAGTGAGGGAAGAGACAAGAGTAAAATCCTTGATTTAATTTCAGTGCTCCTCCACATCAGAGACAGATGGAGGACTGAGCTGTGGCTGACTGGTTTTTCCAGCAGTTCAACATGAACAAGCAGATGTGTTTCAGTGTCGAAGTTACAGTCAGTCTGATCAGAGTATTGGTTTCTTTCATTACATCAAAGAAGCACCCCTTCTTCACGTCTTATAATATGAAAACAGGTCAGCTCAGAGCATCTATTAGTTCTTTTTATCTGCCATTTGATATGCATTAGTTACAGACAATATGTTCAAACATGCAGTTACAAAGACAAGACAAGACGCAGCAGGATAACAGAGATTAGGTAGCATTACTTTTGTAGACAATGTTGCAACAAGCAGGATGAACACTGAGGTGAATCTATGCTGCAACCATTGCATGGTTTGTCATTTTAACCATTTCTCTGTATTCAGCGATAAGTTACCCAGTGCATTAAGTCAGTCCATCACTTTTCTGTTCTGCTGAGCACTTTAATTCTCCCTCAGAACATGTCATGACAGCCACTACAATTTTCCCATGATTAGTAACTGCAGATAAAAAAATAACTACTTCCCCCTGTGTTACTTTTTATGATTTAATTGTCTATAATCCAAGTTCGGAGAAAGCAATGAAAATACCAAGACCTTAGGGCAGCAAATTAAGTTTAGGAAAAACTTTGGGAATGGGTTAGTAGTAAAAGCAATGAAAGAAACTTCTAGCAATGAAACAACAAAAATACTGTACAGTTTCACAAATGCATATGATATGAAGAAAAACAAAACCTTTAGATATTACAGTTTATCTCACAAAATAAAACAATGCATGACAGTAGGGCTGGTGATAAAACTACAATCTTCATTTTAATATTTTTTCCTACTGTGAAAATTATATTTATCATCGTCTATTCAGTTAATTTTCAGTTTAAACCCTTGGAATTCGTCAGTGCATTTTAATTTTTTTCATCATTATTTTGAATGTTCTACTTCTCGATGTATTAAATATTCTGCAGCTGTTAGGTGAAGGTTTGCCACGTACCACAAAAAAAACATCTTTTACCATTGTTAATTTTATCTTGTTAGGCAAGAACTTTATGGGTTTAAAACCACAAATAAACATCTGATTTATCTGATCTGGTTTGTAGTTTTTAAGTCAGAACCCAGCCTTTAAACCAGAAGGAAATCTATTGTGATAATAATCAGTGTTGACTGATTAAAATACCGGCAAATTGACCGATGGAGAACCATGGGTTCTACATGCGATAGTTTTTATGCAGTTGTGTATTTGTGCATGCTGTACCGTACTTGGCCAACAGTCACTACCAAAGCATTCTGGCCATAGCAACATGATTGTAAGACAATTACTAGGGCCCGACCGATATGTTTTTTTCAGGGCCGATACCGATAAATATGGAAATGGGAGGCCGATAACCGATAAACAGAAACATTATTAACATTAAATTAAAAAAAAAAAGAAAGAAAAAAAAAAAAGCACACACTGAGATTTAGATTTCTCATTTTTAAAAATGAGAAGGGCAGGGAACTGCCAACAGCATTTT
>JAPTYR010000015.1:11925429-11938771 GCA_029814505.1 Siphamia roseigaster | reverse complement strand
GTTGACCCTTCAATGACCAGTACACCATTTAGGTCAAATTTCACTTCTTGGGGTGCTGTGTGCGTATATAACTTGTTCTAAGATACCACATTGTAAAAAGAGCTACACAAAGTGGTTTTCATCTGAAGGACGTCTTTAAGTGTTCCTGTGACTGAAAGAAGCGTTTTAAAACACTTACAGTAAATGGTCCAGGTCTAGTCCACAAGACAGTTCCATCATTATTTTCAGCCACGGAGCCTAAATGCTGCTGTACTGCTGCCATAAATGTGTTTGGAGGGTCTGCAGATTCAGTGCTACCTGAACTAGCCATTATTGATCTGTGTCATTCAGGATGTTGAAAGCTAAACTTTAAGCTAGTGTCACATGAGTGAAAGGTGGTCATATGACACACAGTTGGAGGATGTTTGCAGGGAGGTGAAAAAAAATCAACTTGTTTTGTGGTTTAGGACAAGGCATTTTAAAATTGGCTACTGATTTCCAATAAAAATAATAGTAATTTGGACAGTTTGGTAGCACTAACAGCTCATATCATGTGACTGGATCTGGACTGAAGGATAAGTGGCATTTGAAGGGGTGTGTCACGATTCTCCCTTGTGATACTATGGGATAGGTTCATGGTTCTGAGTATCATAATTTCGATGTTGATACATGTATCGTTACAGGCCTACATATCGCTCACCCCTATCCACTGCTACTTGATGCAAAATTAAAATAAAACCTCCTTTTGAACATTAATGCCAACAAATAGTAACAATATAAAAACTGATTATGGTTCATATTTATATAGTGCTTTTCTAAGCAAGTCCATGCCAACGGCCTCTCCAAACACCACCAAACATTCATTAACATTCATACACCACTGAGAGGCACTGGAGGCAAGGTGGGTGATGTGTCTTGCCCAAGTACACGTCACCTTTTAATTGTTTTGTCATTTTTATCCTCTATTGTGCATTTTTCAGTGAAAATCAGAGATTTTCTTATATTTAATTTAGTGATCATGTACTTTAATCACCATGCTGTGCTGAGATTACATTTGAAAGTTGTTCAAAAAACATGTTCTGTAGCTTTCTGGGGTTTGTTCCATATATGTAAGGAGTTCATCTGCACCCTTGCACGTCATGAGATTGGTGAAGCAGTTTTGGTATCATTTTGCTGACAGATGGATGAATTGGCAGACAGTGATTAGTGATTCTTTAACTTTGCTGGTAGAGGTAACAGACACTGCGAGAGATGCAGGGACTGTTTGAGAGGAAAGTGTTCATCCTCGTCAGTAAACCAGTCTCGTCAACGTGCCATGTGGGTCAAAGCAGGAGGGAGGGTGAAGAGCGAGGGGGTGACTTCATTCCTGAGGTTAAAAATGAATCTGAGGCAGATGTTTGTTGGATGATGCAAGTCTAGTGCAAGCCTACCTGAGAGGGGAACCTGCGGACCTGAAGGGGCTTTACATATTGTTCATACTTTCTCTTTCTCCTCTGTTGAAATCCCAACTCTCCTACACTGATAGGTTGAATAAATAATTTTAAAATTCCTGCCAGTGGTTTGTGTTGTGGCATTATTTTGTGGTCAAGAATGGACACTTTTTCTTGCTTTCTGTTTGTATCCACTTTACACATTTTTACGTTTGATTCTTTACACACGAGGTCTTAAATCAGGCCCATCTGCGGTTTGGTTAAGAATGTTGTGTTTTACTATGTTACATCATATTCTATTGTTTTTGTCTCACTCCAGAGACTTCTATATTTGAGTTCGATCTGGGATTGTGGAGCTACAGGTTTTTCTGTGTTGGTGCAATTTTGGGGCGCTAAACTCAGTATTTTGTTGACTTAAAATACTGCTTGGTTATGTTACCACATATTGAAATAAATTATAATCTGTCACTAAATATGTGGTTACACTGATAACACTGCTTTGTCTCCCATCAGAGAGTTCCTGTTTTTAAGTCCTGCCAGTTTCCTCTTTTTTTTGTGGTTGAGGACTATTATTTACCTCAGTTGCAGGGAGTAACAGGTGTTTATCTCCATCTTTTTTTTTTTTTTTTTTTTTTAAATTGATTTACATTTCTGTGATAAAGAAAGTTCCTAATTCAGTTTTCTAACTCATCAATGAACAGAGATTGTTTGGTCTGTAGAATGTCCAGAAATGGAGGGGAAAAAGTGTTACCCAAAGATCACTCTGAAGTCCTCAATGTTGCACAACCCAAAGATAAATCATTCACCTTCTGGTTCCCCAGAATTCTGTTTATTATCAAACCAATAATTGTAAAAATAATTATAGGTAAATGTAATAGTTGACAACTAAGTGATTTGTCATTGTAGCACTACTGAAGTCACACCAGACAAAACCATCTTGCATAATGTGTATATTTAGCATCTTTTTTCCCCCCAGAGTAAAAAGGACCCGATTCCAATTTGTTAAATATGAATAATTTCCTGAGGTGTGAATCCTCACTGGTTTCATGATTCAGTTGTCAATGATTTTTGATGGATTTTAAGAAGAATGAACTTCACTACTAAGGACTTAGTGGATCAAAAGATGACAAGAGAAGATAACTTGGCTATGAGATGCAGAAGTGGTTTAGAATAACCACAGGCAGAAATGAAAGTTGTCAGTGACCATGTTAATGGAGATGTCTGTAACTATGCCTGTGCAAAAATTAGAATGACCTCATTAGTAAAATGTAAGAATTTTACCATGGCACTCATTATATTGAATGTTGATGCTTATTTCAATGCATAAAGCCTAGGTAACGACATAAATTTACAACTTTATTGTCCAGTCTGAAGCAGAAAAATCAATAGTGTTAGGAAAGTACAATTGTAAAGTATACTGCAGACTTTCAATTATTGATTTGCTGCTTTGGTGCAAAAGTCCACATTGTGATGCATCATAGAATTAAGGAATTTGCGTACAACTAATTATTTCTAGTTCCCTCCTTTTCTCTATGGTGGTAATTGAATATCTTTGGATTATGCATCTAACACCACATCTACAGACCACATCTTTCAGAAACAACTGTACAACATTTGCTGATATTTTATATAACAAACACTTGAGTCAAAAAAACCCCCAACAGATTAATTGACCCTAAAATCAGTACTGAGTTATGACCCTTTTGATTTCCAATAATAATGGTAATAGAAATGTAGAATTATTTTCACAGTCCAATCTCTTGTCACATTGGTCATTTACGCTTCATGCAGACACTTTGTTCTTCCATGTCATTGAGTTTGTACTCCGTGGTTTTTGTCTTACACACAAACCGTTTTATAAGAGAGGACATTTCCTGGTCCTTTGACCTGCCTTTCTCTTATGATTCATGTCTGACTACAGTCACCTATCTAATGAAGCAGAAAGGCCACAAAAAGCTGCTCCGTTACTGAAACAGTCTGGAGGACAGATGGATGTGACTTCCTTTGGCTATTGATTGCTCTCAGGTCTTTTTGACATCGCAGGCATTTCATACCAAAGTAAAATCCAAACACTCATCTAAACAAACTGGATAAATGCGTGTCAGTGTTGTTGGAGAGAGCTCGAAGACTGTGCTCATGTTTGTCTCGTCCCTCTTTATCGGCCCTCCCTCCCTCCTTCGCTGTAGGTTAAATCTCTGTCTATTTATAGAGTGCAGCAGCAGCATTGAATTGTGGGTCAGTATGTTGAGAGGAAGGAGGGGTTGCTGCTGCGTGGTGCATCACAATTCGCATGACTTCATGTCTTGAAGGGAAAAAAATTAGACCATGTGTGTTCTGAGAAGGGATTTTCTCCTGCATGAATGTGATTAAATATGAAACCAGATTTGTTTCTTAAATATTTAACTAGGCTATGAAAACAGTCAGAACGTCCCCTTTTAATTAGTATGTTGGCTTATATAATTATTGAAAGTTAATCCACAGACGCAGCAGCATACTGTACCTGCCAGAGAGCCTGTTGCGACGTGTTGATGTTGACAGAAGGAAAAGGTCGGGTGGAGCTGAATCCAGGTCAGCAGGCGACTGACTATTATTAGTACAACAGGCAGTCAGTTATTAGTCGCCTTAAAACAAAGGCTGTACAGTGCAGCTGTTAGCAACATATTGTACATTATGACTCAAATTCAGAGTGAAACGGTATTTAAAGCTACATTTTGGGTGGACATAATGCATCACAAACATACTTTGTAACCTCAAAAATTTCTGCAAGAGTTATGTCATTTTTTTTTAGCAAAGTAAACATTCTAAGTCTTGACTAAATGGAATGAAACTCTGGACAAGGAGGATTCGGTTAAATATTGCTAAAATATTAATCAGTTGGATTCGTGTTTTAATATGCTCTGTGACAACCAAATTAAAAAAGGGATGGTGAGGGATGGCATGTTATTATTCAAAAAAGGGACATTTTTGTTCTTTCTGCTCCCCTTTTTATGGAATTTTATAGAAAAGCGTCTTTAGTGTCTGGATCAATAAAATAATGCTGGAAAAAATGCAAGTTATGCCAAAATTAAGATACAATATTTTGGAGATTGAAATGACATTAAAAATGCTTGGAAGGAAACGTTTTAACTTGGCTGCTGCTTGTAATTATGGCGGAACATGAGATGGAAATTACAAAATGAATAAAATATCTTTTAATGTTCACAAAGCAATGCAATGTGGTAAAATGAAACTTCAACTGGGTTTTGCTATGTTCCAGTTTACACATTCATATCGCATAGGAATGGTTCTTGTGTTAAATATTTACACCCATACATAGCTGTCTGTAGTGTCTTGTTTATGCAGTCTGACTTGGAGATGTGTATTTCTTTTTTCATCTGTCGGCAGTATTTTACAACCAAACTAACTCAGCCTCCCACCTTCAGCTGCACTGCTCACCCACCAGTGAGCCAGCGCTGTGTGCTTACTTGTTGACTTTAGGATTCAACTGATTCCCCATAATCCCACAGCTCTGCATAGTGGTTGTGATGCTTTAAAGGAGCGTTTTTCCCCAAGAAACTAAACTCTGAATGGCTTCTATTGTGATTGTTAGATTAGTTCTTAATCATTGTTTTGAATGGTCTTTTTACTGCACTAAGCACCACAAACATTTGCTCCTGGGTGATAGATTTAAGAACAGAGGCCTCATTTTACTGCACCAAGCTAGAAAAATGGTGACGCTGGTGTTCTAGATAGAGGTGATATAAGTGCACAAGCTATTGTACATAGATAGGACTGTAATATATTCTTAAAGTCCACCTTTGTTGACATGTTGGTATGTGAGGTCACTTTGAAGAGGCAAATTGTGCACCATTATCACTGTGACCTTTTGTGACTTAATAACAACTCTTGGTGTAATGGCTGTCACAAGGATGGACATGCAGAAAAAACCCTTTGTGTGGATTTGCTCAGAGCTCTAACAGGCTCAGCACTGTCCACAAAATTTAGACATTTATGAAGTTGCAGCTGAGCAAACACACTAAATTGGAAGAAACATTTGATGCAAAGGTATGATTTTCAAAGACCGGACCTTTCCAAGTTCCCAAAGCGAAAAATGTATTTGATTCAATAAGATGTTCCAATTATAATTAAAACTTTGTTCCATCCATCAGACCAGATGTTTCTATCTTTTGAATGTTTTTTTCTTTACGTTTTGTCCTGTACCAAAAGCTTAAAATGACCATATTTTGAGGAATGTATATCGATACATTCAATTGTACATTCAATTTCAGAAAAGGCATTTATCAAGGCTTTTTCTTTCTTTTAAAAATGGCTAGATTTGCTTGGGAAAAAAATTGCTTCTTAAAAAATATCTCTGAATTTATACCATTCATAAAGAAGTCTATGAATAAACACTGAAATCTACATGGAAATTAAATAAATAATTTAGAGATGTAATGAATTCTGGTATAATGATAAACCATGGTTAAATTCTGGTCAGTATTACAGTTTCATACTCTAATTATTATTAAAACCATGTTTAATTATTATTACTCTTAGAAAAAGTCATGGTGATACTGCTCATTCCCTGGAGAAGCAGCAGCACTCCAGCTGTGTATGGGCAGACAGTAATGTTTGGCCTCTGAAAACATTGTGGGTGGCACCTGCGTGGACAGTGCTCTGGAGATTCCCCCTACCCCCCAAAAGGTTTAATGTGGATAATGTTTCTGCTATATTACTTTGTTTAAAATAGTACTGTTACTTTTATACGTACATTTAATTTTCTAGATAAGGTACATGCAACAGTGAAAGTGGTCTTTCTGGGCCAGTTCTTAAATCTTTAAGAGTAGAGCTAGTCTCAAATGCTAAATCTAAAGGAAAAATATTCTTGGTTCTTATTTACAATTGGGCTCCTATGGTCATGAGGTGCCATCTTCGATGTACATTTGTATGTTTTACATGTTAATATTTTCATGTTTCTGCCAAGAGTACATTGTACAAGTTAGTTTATTTTCATTTTTTCAGTTAAATTATTTCAATGTGTACATTGTACTTTTTGAGCACACTTCAACAATACTGCAATAATAACAGATAATTTTGGTTATAATAACCATTATGAAACTGATATGAAATCTCTGACATTTCATCTGTATAATGTACTTACCTTTTCAACTAAAGCCTGGCATGTTACAAACTTGAAATAAATAACTTTTAGATTGTGGATGTAGTTGTAAGGAAAAATTCACATTACAAAAATGTGTTTAAACAGGATATATACGCAGGAAAATATCGAGGAAAAGCTGCAAACCAGAATGCAGTTACATCTACCAAAAAACATCTTCAGACTGTACCACTCACTGACTGTGCATTTTTACTTCAGAGCTCCATTCACTGGTGAAACAATGGCAGAGCTCCTAATGGCATTTAATGCTACAATACATAATTGATAAGCTAGTGAATGTTATTGAGGAGAGGCAAAGATCCCTTGTGTTCCTTGTCAGTTACAAAGCTTTAGGGAAAGCTTTAGTATCAGTCATTTATTTCCTTCCTTGTCGAGGTATTCTTGTCATTATTTGGCAATGAAACGTGCACTGCTCTTACATCTCTGAAGTGAGATGTTTACAGAGGCCCTTTGGAGGGTTACAGGGTGTATTCATGTCTGAAGCTTGTTCACGATGAGGAAAACTGAAAAGAGCTGAACAGAGAAACAGAAGATTACTCCTACAACAGAGACCAAGTGTTATCCAATCCTTGGTCTAAAATTTCCCCTTGCTCCCCTCCCATCGTTCCTTTTTTCAGCTGTGTGTTTTCACTGGTGGTTAAAACATCTCTGTCTTAATTAAGTGTGCCTCACCCTTCCCTGTGCTGAAAAAAGAGCCGCTCTCTTTTATTACGGCCCGCTGTGAATGTGAAACCTCCTTCAGACCTCACTCCTCGCCGTCGCAGGGCCCTATATTTATCAGAGCTGCCATCCGCCCCCCCCTCGGAAGCCCCTCATTACCCCTCCAGGCCTTTGAAGAGGTGATAAAAATGCCAGTGTAGAAATTTCCAGTGGTTTGGGTATCGCCCTGCCCTTGTGAGGTCTTGTTGGCGTCGTCGCTATTCTGAAATCAAAACACTGAGATGCCCTGACTTAAAGCCATCGAAATCATCTCTATGGCAACCTTACGCCCCCTAACCGCCGCCTTCCTGTGTCTGTCTGGTAGTGACTTGGGAGTAGCAGATGATGTTGCAGAGGTGAACATGGTCCAGACTTCAGAGCAGGATGAGGAGGACAGGATTCACACCGAGGGGCCTGCGTTTGCTTTGGCGCTTCTCAGAAATGCTTGGCACCGTTTTTGCACTCTTTGAAGACCTTGACCGTGTTTCTTTCTTCCTTCCTTCCGTCTGTATGTCCAGAGCATTTTGTATATCTGCCAGTTCTTCCAGCACTAAACACTGCAGTACCCTGTGCAGCATCTATCAAAGGGCCAAATCATCAAGGCAGCCAGGGTTTGGTTTGGAGGTGGGCCGAGTCATTTTGCTCAGTCAGATGCATCTATATATTACACACTGCGGGGGAACCGTCCTCCTTTCTTGTCTTTCCTTCCTCTATCTGTCTGTATATCATTAGTTTCCATCCTGCCTGGCTCTGTGGGACAGGAGAGCTGCCTGTCGAGTGCTGCTCCAGAAAATACCCTTAAATATCCACAACCTTTTTGGGGAAGCTGCAAAGAGACAGACTTCATGTGTTGTGTTATTTGAACATGTTTACCAAAAATTCACATTTAGTAATTTTTCATAAATGTAAAGTCTATGCAACTGAATGAATTGTCATCAGTTTGGCTAAACTCCTGAACTTGGTTGTATGTCTGTATGTGCCATTATGCATCATTATTTCTTAAGTTTAAGGCATGATTTTCATTTGTCATTTTATTTATCCCTGAATAACAAATGTTTACTTGTGGTTTGAAGCGGTTTCTTGTTGACTGATACTTGCCCAACAGTAGAATATTTCAGAAATGTAGAACATTCAAAGCATTTACAGTCATTCTGTACTCAGCATCAAAATAGTCACACAAAAGTATAAAATGATAAACATTTTGTACATGCTAACACTGAACACAAAATAAGCCACCAAAGAAAAATGTAAAATTATATTCATTTTGATAACAATTTAGAATGCCTAACATCCCTAATATGTTCCTTCTTTCTTTTTATAAGCAATATTTACATATGACGATGTCAGTTATGGACAAACGTAGCTAGGGTTTTAAAAAGAGTTTTTTTTTTTTTTTTAAAGAAAATAACAGACACTATGGGATATTACTAACATCAAAATGCTGGGGGGGGTGTCTCAGAGTGAGGCAAATTGGTCGTAAACAAAATGGAGGTGGATATTGATCAACATGTTGTAGCGATATGTGCCTCAACCTTTTTTCGACACTTCAGAATTAGTGGTATATATTATGAAGCTGATTTATGTGACCTTTGACCTATGTTTAGTCACACTGTTTCGCACTTCATCTCACAGTTGCTCTGATTGATCAGTAATGTATGGTGTTGAAACTGTGGGAGATGCTGATGTTCATTGGAATGAGCTCATTCCCTTTAATTGCACACTTCTTAAGGCTTTTTACATTTTTTGCAAAATATCTTTTACACCAGCAGTCACAAATGTATAGTTTGTCCTCCACATATTATTATGACTTTATTTGGTGTGTCACAAGAAGTGAAATCTGTGGCTGAGTTGCAAAAAAGTTGCTATAAACAAAAATCAGCCATATTTTTGCTCAACACTTGTGTTCATTTTTTTTTATTTTTAGGAAATGAAAATTACATTTTACGTTACCTAAATATTAGGATTATTTTTCTTTCTTACATCTAGGAAGACACTAATGGGAAAACAAAATAACAATTTGGTCAATGGTTGATGCAGATACTGATATATCCTCTGTGTTTATTTAGTTTTTGTTGTTTGTACCAACTTTTCCATCAGGGGAACAAATTATTTTCATTATAAAGAAATATTGGAGCTGTTTGATGTTGTAAAGTCTTGAAAACCATCACCAAATTGTTTAACATGAGCACAAACTCAATCCTACAAATTTATAAAACGGCTACTAATATAACAGAGATAAATATATAATATAGATTATTTATTTATTTATTTTTTGACAGAATGTTTCTTGTGAGAATTTAAAAAATGTTGCCTCTGGTTTCAGACTTTCTTGCATGCGTGTTGATGTGTACATGATTGAGTTGCATGTTATCAATAGGACTGTCAGCCGGAATGCAGACTGGACCTGTGTTAAGTCTGAGAATTGGTAGGAGCGGCCGTTTTGCATTAGTGTCCATGGAAAGTAGGTCGTCTTTCACACAGGACATATAAATGGGGCAGAGTGGACACACAGCTGATTGCTGCAGCACACATGTCATCAAAGCGAGCTGTGTGCGACATGGCCGACAGCGTGCACATGCTACGCCTCCACTCTGCCTTTGCCTCAGTCTGACACACAGGGAGGAACCGAGCTCCGTGTTTGGGATTGATTTTCATTTCAGGTCAATTAGTCGCCGCATGTTTTAACAGTCATATGTTTAATAGACTTATATTTTTCACCAATTTTATTACCGCTTTCCTGGCTTTCTCCATCATGCCACTTAAATGTTAAATGCAACACTTTAGCTTGAAGGTGTCATTGACCAAATACGTCTAAGACCCACACTATCATTCCACCAATATACTGAATGGGACAGGTATTAACTGAATGGCATATTTTGTGTGGATATTCTGAAGAAACCTGTTTTTGTTTTTTTGCTTTTAATCAACATGTGCAATATTGTTTTTAGTTTTGTTTAGTTTTTGGACATTCAGAAAATGGTTGATTGCATGTTTTATCACAATGGTCAGGTCAGGTAAAAGAAAATACCCTCTTAGGTAGAGAAGGATGAAAACAAAGGGAAACACCTACCAAAGCTTGCCTTCTGTTAAACGTTATAATGGAGGGTATAAACAGGTTTATGGATATGAGCAAATGTTGAAAATGAATCTTTTCCAGAGGTTGTTTAACGGAATGAAATGGGGAGGCTCAGTTCACACAGTGGAACATCTGCCGCCAGTGGGCAAACTGAAAAATACAGCAACATACTTTTAATTTGAGTATGTACAATTGCACATAAATGGTTATAATGGTGTAATATTCATTTTCATTTGTCATATACATGGCTATTTAGGAATTTTGTTCTTTTTTCAGAGTAAGGACAAAAACGTAAATATATAACATACATAAACATACACTGTCACTGCTGATTTTGATTGACAATTTGTCTGTGGATAAAATCCACCCTATTGTCAAGTTTTCACATTCTTTCATTCATTTTTTCCCCCCAAAACTTCATGGTCATTGAGGAAAGTCAAGCAGAAAGTTTTGTGTGAAAAGTAATCTACAACTGGTGTCACTGCAAAGAAAAATGGGTGCTCATTCCCTTTGTAGATTAGTTCACAACATAAACCCTTCTCTCCCCCAAAAAGTGTATGCTAGTGTAAATTTATAATGTTAATATGCAACGAGGTAAGTGTTTGTTTTCGAGCAAGAACAAATTACTGCATTTGTACTTATATTTGTACTTATTTGCGTTATTTTTGACTGTGGAGACACGAACACAACACATGGAGAGTAGGGTGGGTCCTAAAAAAATCAATTTTGCTGCAAACCTAGCCACCCCCTGGATTTGTTACACTTACCAAAAGATGTCTACACAAAATTTCATGCCTCTAAGTTTATATTAAGGTGGTGCACAATCGAGCCCAAGTTTTGGAGAAAACTGAAAATGGCCGGATTTGCCATATTGGAGTGATGTTCTACTTTCAATGAATCAACTCTTACATATGGTATTATTGTAAATTCTTGTAATTTTACCTCTGCAGGAATCAATGGATTAAATCTAATCGATGTTTGACCTGTTTCTAAGAGGCATTGCTTAAGCAACATGTGACAGGGAAAAGCTAATTTATCATGGCTGTCCAGATACTTATCTAAGCAGAAATGCACAGAATGCACCCATTTTCTATTTCTACTACTAAATTATTGCATATATACAAAAAACATTATTGAATAAGTTAACACCTTAGATATTTGACTGCACACAATTGCTAAATAATATATTTCTCCAACATGCATTATCCTTCATTATAGTGACTGGAAATTTTAACACAAGCAGTACCATAAAATTGGAATTACACACATGAAAGTTTCCTGGGTTGGATTAAAAAAAAAATCATCAGATTTGTGTCGTTCAGACTATCTTTAACAGGTCAGACACAGGTCAAACCGCAGCAAAAAGTCTGATTTGGGCCACATTCACCTGCAGTCTGAACATAGCCTTGGAGAGTTTGTGTAAGTCTGTGTTTTCTTGCATGTTGGTGATGTTGAGCATGACTAACAGGAAGGCGAACCTTCAGTGGGTGTAAAAACTCTATGTATTTATAGTCTGTTCAAATGAGCCATATTCATGTTTTTGTTGTATAGTTTGTTGTGTAGTTGTATGTTGGTACTGTTGGTGTTTGTCCTTGTTCTGTGCAATGTTGTCCTTCAATGTAATGTGCCGTGAGTGAAGACAAATTTCCCTACGGGATTCAATAAATGAAATCTGATTTGACTTCTGACTACTCAGTATCTACTGGAAAACGTATTTATTTTTTTGTATTTTGAGGGAGAGAGGTGAAGTTTTTGTTGCACATGCTCAATGAGGTTCTTTGTCATTGTATTTTGGATCTTATTATGCTGGAGTCCAACTGACTAAAGCTCTGCTTAAATCCTCTTCTGACAATGATTGGTTACGTTAAGTTATTTAAGTTATTCCCATTCAAATATCTTTCTTCCTGTTAGCCTGTATAATATTACATTTTAATCCCTCAGAAAAATATCCATGTTTCATGAGACTATTAGAGTATGAGGTCTTCTGACTGCATTAACGATCTTGAATAACTGATGAGTTTGGTGGTAGCTTAGCTTTTAGCGCTCCCCACTCACTGCACAGGACACAGGCTAAAAACCCAGTTGGCTCGGGCTAACAAGCTAATCTAAACAGCACTTGAGCCCGTCACTGGGTTATTCTAATTAAGCCTAGCAATAGTTTCCAGGTTGAACTTAAGTAGCTCCTGGCCCCTGTGGATTAGTCAATGTTAACTTCAACAATGTTCATAGTTGCTTCTTTACCTCTGCTTCCCTGCTGAATTTCACTTGCATTATTTTCAGCTCAAAAAACTGTTTTGTCTAATTAGGCTAGGACCCTGCGGCAGGTCTCCAGAGGATTTAAAGCTCCATACTATGCTACTGAAATTAATAGTTTAAGCTGCTGATGCCTACACACATTTCCTAAAATAGAGGCCAGCTGTGCTTCCTGTTAATAAGCAAACTTTAGATATAGAATATGTGGATTAATCTTTAGGTATTTGGGGACATTTTAAATATCTGCTGCAGCATCCGTTTGAACTTAAACTCCCATTTGTTACTGACTCCAACTTCTGAAGTTGAGTTGCTGAGTGGAGGTGTAGTTTAACCATCTGGAGATAAAACAGTAGGTGGGAGTTCAAGTCCGACGGTACCAGTGTTAGACCCTGTTTGTCTGATTGGATGTTTCTGGTCTCCTCGGACATAGTTTCATTCTTATTATAAATTTGGCATGATATGGCATGATTCTACTCCAAATCACCAAAAATAACAATAATTACATCAACACTTTCAAGTTTATAGGTCATTGGCTTGACTCCAAAATAGAATCTTAACTTGAGAGATTAAGATGGATTTAGAGGGGAGATTTCGTTAACTGGAAATACAATGTATGTAGTGAGCAAGAAAATTTGCAGCAAAAGGTTCTGTGTAGAATATGCAAAAGTAATGTTTTTTAAAGAGGTCCTTCAGCTGAAAACCACTTTGTGTAGCTCTTTTTACAATGTGATAGCTTACAACAAGTTA
>JAPTYR010000015.1:11896663-11910339 GCA_029814505.1 Siphamia roseigaster | reverse complement strand
GTGTGTGTGTGTGTGTGTGTGTGTGTGTGTGTGTGTGTGTGTGTGTGTGTGTGTGTGTGTGTGTGTGTGTGAGAAAATCTTTTCGTGTGTTCGCTGATGACTCCACTCCCCTGGCATTTCCTTGGGGGGGAAGTCGGTGCAGCTCTTCTCTTTCCTCGTCTTCATTCTATCTGGGTCCATCTTCTAACAAATGAACAAACGCTTACAGTATTGTCATCGCTACCTCTTCGTCCTCTTCTGAGGCTTTTTGCTCCTGACATTCGTCCTCGTTCTTCCTCTTTCTTCTGCTCATCTTATCCACTTCATTTCCCTTCCTCAGATTTCCTGTTCTGTCTGGCAGCAGCCTTGAAAAGTATGGAAAACAGATTTCTATGTTGTAAAATGAATGAGCAGCCATGACCACACTTTGTGAGGTAACGTAGGGGAGGAGAGTTTAGTGTTTCTGTCCACTTAATGATCCTCAGAGGGTGTATTACTACAACACAAGGAGGTGAGAAGGAAAACAAAGAGAATATCAACACATTTTAAAACTTGTATATGTTCAGACTATAACTCTTATATTTGTGCATTATTTATTTCAATTGTCCCTTCTAAAATTAGTGTAATTCTTTCCTCTTTTTTGGAATGCTTATTTTTTCCCTCATGCTTTTCTGTTTCTGCATGTATCATGGAAACTGACCACAGATCAGTTTCAGAGTCTTTTCCACTAATGACAAACCCAGATCGCTCTGCTTCTCCCATTTTCCTTGAAGTGGAAGCTAGAGGTCAAAGGTTGCACCAGCTGGTGGATCTTATGGTTGAACTTTATGAACTCTGAGGTCAGGTCCCAGTCGTCTGAGAAAAGGACCTCATTGAAACCCTGGTCCACTCAATCAGTGTTCCTGATTGGGGATCAGGCGATGGAGATGTTAATTATTTCTTCTTCTTATTCTTCTTTGCTATAATTATACTTTTCTATTAACTGTGTAAACCAATCTGAATCTGTCATAAACATCAGTTTATGAGAATGTTTTAAATTCATGTAATGCAGGATTTTACCGATTTTTATCCACATATTTAACTTTTAATTACCATAATCAACCATTTTTCAAAGTGGTACACTGATTTTATTTTGGGGGTGGGCAAAAAAATCATACCTCTGTTTTTTAGGATTTTTACAATAACTATATTTTCAAAAGTATGATTTAGAGGCAAATTAATTACCTCAGATTTGTTTAATCCATGTCAAAATTCATCTAGTTGCCATCATATAATGTTAGCGCCTCTGCTGTCATCGTTTCATATGGACTGTTTTAACTGTCATACTGTTCGTCGGTGCATGTCAAAGACGTTCGGTGGCACGGTACACTCAGCCATGTCTATGTGCTCAACTCTTATGGCAGAAAGTAGCAGCATGTGTAAAAAAAACACGTATCACGTCATGAAAACTACACGTCATATCATGACGTGTAGTCAGGATTTTTTGGAAGTGCACGTCAGACTACAGCTTAGGGTCTGCGTTGATGGCGTAGCTACACCGTCGCTGTGATGCAGAAGTATAAACTAGGCTTAAGGCTGCAGGCGAGGGTTACATGATCACACTAGTCATGTGATTATGCTAATCATGTGATCATGTAGGATCACGTGGTTGAGTGGCATCAGTTGTGTTGTGTCTGGGGAGTGCTGCTGCGCAGATAATGTGACAAGTTTCGGTGTGCGTTGCATTGTTTTTGGGCGAACTAATTTAAATACTCTAACTTACTCAATAACTTAATAAATTTGCACATCATTCAAACAACAATTACTATACTAGCAGAGACGATATATATTGCCCACCCCTAATTCATATTTTTGGGGAAAAGATTGCTTCACGGCATAAACAAACATGAAAGGTAGAATAACTGTGTCTATAGGGTAATCTTTTGCAGTTCACAAAGTGAGTAGATTTGTAACTTATATTTATATAGGTTTGTGATACTGGCAGCTTTGAAGAAAAAGGTTTTTATTTGGTGTGAATCGGAATCAGAATGGCCTTTGTCATTGTAGCATACAATACAATGAGACTGAGTGGTAGCCCCCCTGTGCAAATCAAACAGTTTTATGTACATTCTAAATGCGTCTATATAAGCACAAAGTAAAATCGAGGTCATGGTGTTTAGTTCATGTTCAAGTCCATGTGACTACTATCAAAAGAACGTAATTAAAAGAAAATATTTACGACTTTTTTTATGATGAAATTATAATTTCAGTAAATTTGAAGCACAAATAGTTAAACATTTGGTTTGATTTTTGCCTTACGATTTTGGTTTGATTATTATTGCATGTAGTTTTTCTTAACAGTGGTTATCAAATGTTTTTAATCTGTATTCAGCTGTCACTAGAGAAAAGGAACACGTTAATTGGCTCACTGTAGAACATCAACATATTGGCACTAGTTTCACAGACTCATTCATCCGCCTTTTTATGATGGCACCAAACATTTGCCTGCTCTTTAAAACTTCAGAAAGTGAAACACTTCTCCTTTTTGATTGAATTCAAGTAACAGTGTGTACACAACCTATGTATAATAGGCAGATGGTTACTTCAGAGACCTACTGGTTTTCTACAGAACAGTCTCTATGATCCATGGAAATAGATCATGGTGCTGGTCACAGGATAGTTGAATGAAAGAAGTATTGAATTGTGTCTGAATGTAGTGTGAAGTCAGCTGGGAGGTGTTAAAAAGGTTTCAATAACTACACTGTCTACATTTATAAAGGCCTTAAAGATACAAAGGCCTTAAAGATGATTCTCAGTATGAAGCATCAGTTGCACAATAGAACATGAGTTGTTTTTATTTCCCTGTTTTTTGAACTATTGTCGATCTGCAATATTGAACGGTGATATTAAGTTTGGGAATAAATGACTGGTTGTTAGTCTTTTTTTTTTTTTAACTTACATGTCAAATTACAATAAACTTTTCCTTGAGACTGGGTTGTTTAAAAAAAAAAGTAGGTGATGATTTATATATGCTCAATAAGTACTGGTTGTATTTTACTCTTTTTTTTTTTTTTTCCCAGGACAGAGGATGCAAAAATATTCCACAAGTTGGTATAAAACAGAACAAGTTATTAGATAGGAAGGTTTTTTGTTATGTTTTTTTTTTTTCAGACCATATGTCTTTGTTTACAACCTCTGGTGGTTTGATGTTCCTGTTGTGGTTGAAATCCTTGATCTTTGTAATTTTTTTCTTATTTGGAAAATATTATCATATTTGAAGTCTTGGTCAAAACTGTTTAAGTGGATTGTAGAACTGTACATATTGTATAGAAGAACTTGAGGAGTAGGACTGAATAAGTTTATACGTTTTCCTACTCTTCGATCATGCAACATTCAGACTTGCACATACTTGAGCTAGACTCTGTTCATATGAATGTTATTTTTATGTTATTTTGCTTTGTTTTGTTTTCATTTATTCTTTACACGTTCTAAACAAATAAATTAAAAAAATTAAATGGTAAACTGGTTTTGTTGCTGTTATAATCAAAACCTTGCCTGTCATAGTAATGGGCTGTTCCCTTGTCTCCATTTTTCCTTCTTACCTCTGTAAAAGAAGTCAAACTATTGTTGGTTTGTCAGCAGAAATATGCAAAAATTACTCCACCAGTTGTCTTGAGACTTGGTGAAAAGGCTAGGATACGGAACAAGAGCAGAGCCTGTATTTTCTTTCTAACATTTTTAGACGCACATTTGATTGAATTATGGGACTGTGGGTCATCGCCGTCCTGCACTCTACCGGGTGTCCTTCTAGTTTTTTGATGCATCCACATCGGCCAGGTGTGTGTCTGTGCATGTGTGTGAGTGTTTTCCCAACAAAGGAACCAGAGAAGCAGATGATGTCATCTTTTAACCGTTGCGTGCCTCTGTCGGCAGTTGGTGGGTTTCTGTAATTATTACAGTCTGTATTCTGAGGTCACCTTTCTCACACACAGAGAGAAGCAGACCGTTGGTAACATTGTCTAGCCCCTCAGTGAGCTGATATCCTCACACATGGAAAAACATCAGGATTCAGAAGAGTACTTTGATTCATAAAAAGACAGAAGAGACAAACTGTAATTGCACTGATAGTTCAACAACACACTCACTGGTCAGGAGTCATAAGTGTGTGTTCAGCCAACTCAACCTCAGAAGCTAGAGACGTGTGTGTGTAAACTGTTCATTATTATGAGCATCTGTCATGATCTCATTGATTTCCGCAGCGACAGTGCATGGTCCCCTAGCCCTGGGTGGTGGTTATGCATGTCTGTGTGGCTCTTAACGTCTCAGTGTATTCTCATTCTAGGTTAAAAACGATCTCCAGCCACGCTATTGAGCAAAGCTTACTAAACAGTCTCTGAACATTCTTACTTGCCTCAAACACACAGGGGGGCTGATAACGCTGGACACAGACCCGTTTTCCAGTAACCGTTTTCCGGCTGTGAATGTAATCAGCAGTATTGGGTCATGATCCGCTGTCTGAATCACAAGTCTGACCACTTAGAAAATGTAGGCGAGTTACAACCAAACATTACAAAATTTTGCTGTATTTTGCGCTTGTTTGTGGAGGCTTAGTCTGCATTGATGCTTTTTGTTGTTGTTGTTGTTGATGTAAACACTGGTTAACATACAGCAGCACTGTTTTCATTAATTATGTAGATCACAGCGGCCTAGTTTGACAAACTTTTATAATGAATCAGGGTCTTCGCACCTGAATAACTCTAAAGCATCTGTGTGTATTGGACTCACCATAGGCTGACAGAGTTGACACAGCTGACGCACTAACGCCAAGTGTTTGTCATTATTTGTTCAGCAGCAAAACAGATTAAACAAACAATGCATGTTAATCATGATTTCAACGAACGTTTGAATCAGGCTCACATTCCAAACTGGCCCTTCACAGGGTCCAGTCCTTGTACGTAGAATAAAAAAAAATGTATATTATTAAAATAGAATTTTATTTCAGGGGTCATATACAGTCCTTTTTGGTCTCAAGTGGGTTGGACCAGTAAAACATAACATAAAGTATAGATGATGAAAATGTTCTACAAATGTTTCTTGTGTTTAAAAAAAAAAAGTGAACTTCCATTAAAATGTTTGCAAAAAGGGAATAACATTAACAAATATGCACAACCTGAAATGTCTTTAGAAAAACAAGTGCAATTTTAACAACATTTTGCCTGTTGGTGAATGTTGTGCATTAGTAGATGCACTTCGAGTTTTAAGATGTAATGTATTTGTGCAAATATTAAGCTAAGGCATATATTGTTAAAATTGCACTTAGAAACTCCTTTATGTGGCCCCTGAACTAAAATGAGTTTGACATCCCTGACTTAATTATATCCCCGAACAGAGTTTCAGGGATATTATGTTCTTGGTCCGACTGCTGCCACCGGCTCCGGATACTGTAGGTGTTCACACCATAACTTGAAAAATATTTGGTTTACAAATTTAATATTTTGTATATGGATGAATATAATGGAGAGGAAGAACGGATTCGATTTTGGATGATTTACCATTTCTAGTTTGCCCATAAGGGGCCACTCAATAGTTTGAAATCACTAAACACTCATTTGCCTATATCTCTATTTGTCCGATTGATCTCAAATTAAGTGCAAATGAAAGGTCATGACATGGGGATGCCTCACATCATGAAATCATAGCTGTCTGGTTAAGGACTCGGGGTGTTCGGGGAGATACTCCTAGCTGTCACTTCCAACGGTTAGTTGGCTAGTTGAAAATTAAAGCATTGCTGTAAATAGACTGAAACTTATTAGTCTGGGGTCTATTGTCAGTGACATTAATGCCACAAACTCACAGGTTTCTAGTCTCTGTTAACATGCCTGAATTGCACTGCAGTTTAATATGAATGTTAGCTGAGCAGCAAAGTTCAAACAGCGTTGTTACTTTTTTAATCGCATGATCTGTACAGTGCCTCTGCAGTGCAGATCATATTACAGTTTCATGATATAAGATTGCCTATTATGTTCACAGAAGTAGAATTTATCTGCACAGCAGCTGCCAACAGATGCAGTCAAAGAGACAGTTGCCTGTAATTCAGTATCCATTAGCTTCTTGTATTGTCAGAGGTGTGTGACACATCAGTGGTGGATATGTAGTGGCAGGTAAGACACTAATCTCGCACTGAATAAAAATGTCCGTCTGTCCCATTGTTCCAAAAAAGAACCTGTCACACATGTTATAGCACAGGCCTAGAGTTCAACAACTATGACTGTCATGTACATTTCCAAAAGTCTGTTTTTGGGAGATTATAGCACTCAAGTAAAGTAGTGTAGATTCAACATGTAATTGAGCAAAATTTATGCCTCAAGTTGCGCAGAACTGTTGTGTCATCTGAATCACACTCCCAACACACACTTTGTTTGTAGCTTGAGCTCTTGTGACACCTTGCTAACCAGCCCTGTGGTCATCAGAGGAAAATAAAATATAGAGTGAGAGGATGAGGTGAAACCAAAAAGGCAGTAAAGTGGGCAAATCCTTAGGTTTGTATTGTTTTTCAGCTCTAAATATGTTCAGAGGTGTATTTTAGACATAAGTACTGCAGAAATTCTTTTGAGCATGTGCTATACAAAACAAATTATTCTGTGGCATTGCAGTAAAATGGGTCCTGGAGGTAGATGAAAATGAGCATAGAAGTCCTCTGCGTTCCCCAGCAAAGACTGAATTTATTTCTGCCTCTTAGGGCCCCTCTCATCTTCATTGTTTTTTGTTGATACCCTGAAAGATTATTTATTTATACACTCACATGGTCTTTACCAGTGACTGTCTTTGACCAAACCCTCTTCATTTTCACAATAAATCAGCTGTTGTACGGATTTAGTTTCTTTCATTCTGTCTGTATTGAGTATCTGATGGCTCAAATGTGCATCATCATACAGGGGCCATGATGCAATACAGAATGCAAAATGACACTATACATTTTTCCTGTATGAAGAGCACACTAGTGAAAAGACATCCAGATTTTTATGCAGAGGAGTGGTGTCTAATACAAAACATGACAGTTTTTAACATTTTTCTTTCCAGTATGAACAACGGAATCAAAACAGTGTTGTTCAGATGCATGTAAGATTCCAGTTTTGAGACAGTATCACAAAATATATCATGATACTCAAGTTTTATTGATACTTTGCAAATTTGTAGTTTACCTGCCGATTGACCATGAGCTGTTGTTTTAGTAGAAGACCCAGCCATTGAGTCTGAACAGTTTTCTTGGATTACTCCCGGAAAATGCATTGTTGCATTCATACATTGAATGCTTGAAATTTTAAATTCTTAAAGAGCACCCCCCCCCCACCCCCATTAAAAAAAAAAAGAGATTTTAGTGGCGGTAATTTTTTTCTAAGTGCGGGATAAAATTTTTCTCTTATCTGTTACCGTGCTTTACTTGCATGCACGTTATTTAAAAAAAAAAAATCTACATATTGGCTTTTGTTACCACTACTTTGAAAAAGTGCCTGTAATGAACACAAATAACACACATATTTTCAGTTGCTCACTCTACACTGTTTATCTTTCCCTCCCCTCCTGTTTGTCCTCACCATCAGCTGTCACTCCCTTTCCTGATCTGATTTCTAACTGATTTAGTTGGACATGACATTGGCCCACCTGCACTTTGTATTTTCTCTCTACTGCTCTTTTGTATAGACTCGTTTTTTGCACAGTTCAGGGTGAATGTTTAACCTACCCTATAGGTCAACATAAGCACATCACTGCTGTGCTGAACTGCAAGCATTGTAAAAGGGGCTAGGTTGTTTTTTGGATTTTAATTTCCAACCCCAAATTCTCTTGGAAGGATTGTCATCAGTTGTCCCATATGACTCAAGAATTCAGTCGCTGTCATTTCTTTTCTTTTTTTTTTTTTTTTTTATAGCTTCAGGCTTTTACAACAGAAGACAGTATCAGTGTCGGTCTATTGTCAACATGTGGTCTGATGTGTCCAGTGTGCCTCTGTGGTTTTGGCCTCAGGAGTTGTGACGCCTTTTTGTGTTTATTTGACTAGGAACCAGAACATTTTGGAGCTCTTTTATTTCAGTATTTAGAAAATAACTCAAAGACATGCAAATTAAATTCACTCATGGATGAAAGTAACAAAAAAATTCCCATAACCCTCATTTTAAAAAAGCTAATTTTCCACAAAAGAACAACATCTCTTCAGACCAATATGGTGTATGTTCTACCCAGAGAGGAGGACAAATCTCAGCAGACCTTTTAAAATAAATAAATAAATAAGAAAAAACTTATGTCACCTCTTCAAAATATTATATCACATGCCCAGTTCACACCAGTGTGGTTTTCTTCATCCTTTAGGGGTGTTTCAGTGTCTTTGATCCATTCTCAGCGTATGTCTCTTTTCTAGTGGTTTTTTTTTTTTTTTTTTTATTCCTTCACCCTCCTGAATTTCCCACAGTTAACACCAGCAGTTTGCGCTCGATCAGCCTTGACCTTTTCGTCAACCCCTTCTCCACACAGATCCACATACTCACACAAGCGCTCCCGTCCCTTTTGGCTAAACCAAAATGGGTTAATCCCTCATCACTCAGCCTGCAGACTGAGCCAAAGAAATGGTGGGCTGGTGGCTCAGGTGTCACAGTTCGGTTTCACACAATGGAAATCTGATCATGAGGCATTTCAGACACATACACACAAATACAGACTGCATACATGATGTAGACATAAAGGAATGGCTTATGGACACAGAGGCAGGCATCTGTACACCATTCTCCATAAACCATCTGAGTTTTCCCCTTTTTTACTTTCTGTAACACATTCACTTACTTGTAACATTACAATAGTAGCCACATGGTAAAGCAAACGGGCTTTAACAGTATGCTTTACTAAATGTCTGTTCATTTCTCTGATGGGGAAAAAGTATTGTTCCCTCCCCCACAGACTATGTGAGCTGTTAGCTTTTAGCTACACTGGCCGATCAACTGCACTGGATCACAGATTGTTTATTTACTGAGCTTTTAGGTTTTCAATAATTACATTGTTAGTATTAGAATTGATTTTGGAGATTTCTTGTTGGCTCTGCATTTCACATCCATCCAGAAATGGTTTATAAATTCAACCACTGATGTTCAGCTGATGGTAATTAGACATTTTAGACTGTGCTGACCAATATCTCACTGTCATTTGTGATGATATATTGTTAATAATATATTGTTATTGTTAATTTGGTCCATAATCGGACTTCAAAACTGCACACGTGACTGGACAAATGCATTGGGTTGCATCAAGTGTGGCTAAGACATGAAATGCTACCCAAATATTTCAGTTTTTGAAACGGATCTGTGACTATTGCTTCCCAGGTGGCAAATCAATGCACAAAACTAGATGGCATGAAAATACAGGGTTCTTCATATCTTGAAAGTAATGGCATTGCTTATTACTTTAACTTTAGTGAGTGTTTTAAAGGCAGACTGTAGAGATGCAGTATCAAGGAATGTACAAATTCTGAAGTTTGTTTAGCCAGTGGCTTGTCAATAAAGTGACTCATTAGTAAGATTCCTCTAGCTGTTTACAGAAAGTTATACGTTTCACAACCTTTACTGCATATTATTTACTAAATGTAATGTGAATGATGAGTCTGTCCTTCATGTCAAATCAAAGTATCCCAGACAAAATGAGCCCTCTGAAAAGGCTCCTGTGGTTCATAAATCAGCAAATTTTTATATTTTGATCCAGTGCATGATAGTAGTCCTCCTCAGTTTGAACAAACTAACCACTGGCATCTACGTTCTTAAGTAAATATGGCTTAGTGGTGCGCATGTGTGAAAGTCATGGTAAATTCCTCTGTTATACCCAAGGGTACTGTAGATGCCTCAGAAACACATTATAGAATGATTTAAGTTATGACACAAACTCCGTTCTCGGGGAAAAGAGCATGTTATCTTTCTTTACGACCAACTGAATTTATGCTCAGGCAGCCACTGTATGGAAACCTCCCTCTGTTTTAGTTCCTGTATTCAGATGTGCTCGGTGCTGTAAAACCACTCAGGCAAAGGAAAGTGCCATTGTACCATCACAGTAAATTGTCTTAAAACAGCACAGTTTAATTGTAACAGTAGATCCACAGATCACATAATTACTGATACTAACTCAGCATGCTAGAGCAATGTAACACACTTCCTCAAGCCTCTTCTCTTTTCCTCTGCAGGGTCGACATGTCAAGACGGGACAGCTGGCGGCCATCAAGGTCATGGACGTCACAGAGGTCAGTAAACAGTAACCATTTTGTGTGCTTAGAATATTATTGTCCTCTTTCTGTCCATTCGAACTGCAGGCTGGTTTTTTCTGTTGTGGAGCTTGTTACAATACTGTTTCATAAACAGTATCATTTGAGCATTTAATATTTACAAGATTTAGTGTTGCGATGATGTGACTGTGTTAACATATTTTTACCCATCCCTTGAAGGGGAGGTGATGTTATTTTTAGTTCATTTTTACCCTGCCCTCTGAAAGGGGAGAGGGGTATTGTTTTTTTTTTTTTTTTCTCTGTCAGCAACTTGGGATACACCAATCCACCTTTTTTGGCCACTGATCTGATACCGATACCTGATGATTTAGTATCTGCAGATACCGATCCAGAAAAACATGCTGAATTACCAGACCTCCTGCTGCTAAATAATCAAAGTGAGCACGAGGTTTGACTTTCACTTCCATGAGTGCCAGTCCGCCCCTACTAGAGAAAAAAGTGTGGGCCCCCCGGCTGATCACCTGCAAACTTTTATCACTTGTTCCTTGTACCACCATCAACATTTCCTGAAAATGTAATCCAAATCCGTCCGCAACTATTTGAGTTATATTGCTAACAGATGAACACTGGCAAAAACATATCTTTGCTGTTCCTTGATAGAGTAATAACCATGTAGCATTGGAGATGCTTGATCAAATTAGTTGTGTTGTAACTCGAACTTCTAGTACCTCCTCTCCAAACAGTTACTTTGCAAATATTGAAGTTAGCAGTGGCATGTGCTGGCTGAGGCAGTGCGAAAAAGTTCCATATGCTGGACCTTCACTTTACTCCATTTTGTAAAGCAGTGCAAGCTAGCTTCTTCCGCACAGTGTGCTGACGTTATGTAACTACGCATGACGTCAGTCACAGAGCATACGAAAAATTGTGCTGAATAGATTGGATCAGACCATTGTCTCTGTTACTCGATTCAGAATTTTTTTGCCGATACTGATCCAAAAAATTGGATCTGTGCATCCCTATCAGCAACTTTACACAAAATTATTGGACCAATTGCCATGACATTTTCAAGAAAGGTGAGGTTGTCCAGAATAGATCCCGTTAAATTTTGGTGAATGTAGGTCAAAGCTACACCAAATTTTTTTTTTTCACCATGATAAGATTAGGTAAACCATTTGTGTAATTTTGGCATTTTTAGTCAGATGACCAGATTTGACTGGCTGACATGCCTGTTCAGGTTATGGCCAAACAGGGACTTTCAGACAATTCAGACACTCAAGGCAGCAGTACACAAAGTTTATCTACTGTGTTGTGTAAAATAAACATGACAGGATTTGGAAAAGTCAGACATTTTGGATTTTTTTCCCCTCCAATTTTTAAAGACATTACTGTTTAAGAAAGCAACAACCTGTTGGCTGGGAGTTTTATTTGTGCGTTACATCTTCGGCACATTTCAGTGTAAAGGGATATAAACTAGAGTAGTAGTAGAGTAGTGCTGTTCTGTTGAATCACTCTGGTAGGTGTCTACTGTGCAGACTAATCAGTGACCACATGGCTACTTATCTAACCATGAATGTTGTGGCTTCACTTGAACAGATCACATCGTGGTCTGTTGACATACTTGTTGGCACACAATTTAATGTTTTCCACATACAAAATCTTTGACATTGTAGTTACAATTAGATAATTTTTTCTGTACTATCCCAGACTTTGATTTTATTAAACATGCATGAGGTTAGATTATTGCTGCTGCTGTTAACAAATTCAGTGCCTAAAACAAAGCCTGTGTAGAACTGTCCCACATTTACTTTCACTGTGTAAGAGCCTTTATTGGTCTTAAGTCTTCATTTTGTATTCAGTGTAACTCCTAACACTGTTCAACTGAATGCTAAACACAGCTCCTTCTCTCCTCCCTCTCTGCTTTGTCCCATGTGCCTTATGCCAATATATTGTCTCTAATATCAATCATACCTTATAATCAGACACTCGACACCCCAAACCTCTTAGCTTTATCCAATGTTTAAGTAAAACCAAACAAACAAACAAAAAAATAACTGTATTTGAAACAGATTGAGTTTCCAATAGGCTTTAAGGCTGAAGGTTGGCGTGTGACTGTGTTTGACTATAATCTTATGAGCCTCCATGAGGCTGAGGAAGGACTCACGGGGCCGGGTCTGAATGTGGAGCCTGGTTTTCTTTCTGTGTATAAATGCACAAGTGTCCTTCTATAATCTAGTATAACTGGATCTCACTGTATAATGAGGGCTCCATTGCTCGGCTTGTGTTACTCATCACTGAATAAGACAAAAACATATTCACAAACACAGATCTGAGCCCACTCAGCCACTTCCTGTCCAGCCCATAAGAGGAATGAGCGCATAATTACGGCAGCCACACAGGATCCTCTAATCTGGGTTATACCGAAGAGGATTGTCTGTCTGAGGTTTATGTTTGGACTGTAGCTCTTAAACTCTAGGACTTAGTAGTACTGTTTGACTTAGTCAAACATTTTGTCAGTTGTATTACAGGTCAATTATTATAAGACACCTTGTTGCAACAATTTAAAATGTTAAAACAGAGATGAACTTATAGGATTTCTGAAGAAAAGTGGTAAAATGATTATGGCAGAGTGAGATTTACAAAGTGAGTTTTAGATGGGACAAGAAATGGAAACAATTCCGGGATTATGAGTGTAGACTGTCACCAATCACAACACCAGCACCTTCACACGGTGCTGAGGAAGGATGGAGTGTTTTTTGTAGATCATTTGCCTGCCTTGGCCAAAGAATGGCACTATGACTGTTATTTCATTTTGCTCTTAGTGCTGTCAAACGGTGCATGAAAGGTCTGGAAAAGTGTGAAATATGTTCTTTATTGGTTTATTGTTAAATTACATGTTACAGTTTCTTTATGCAATCTGTGCCTAAGAAGATGAATCCTCCTTATGTTGTTTGGGACAGTGTGGAAAGGGACTTGCAGCACATTTAGGCAGTATGTTTTTATTCCTCAGGCAATGTTTTATTTTTAGACTGTTTGAATATTTGCCTCCTCTGCAGTTTTTGCCCTCTTTCACACCAGTCATGGTTTCCCTGTGGCTACAGTTTGAGACAATTCTTGCTGGCAAAAAAAATTACTGCAGACGTTTTAGTCTGTTAGAGAAATCAATGCTTAAGAAAACTATTAAAACTTCATATGATTGGCCAAAGACAGGACATCAATAGACTGTATTATCGAACCAAAAATCATCTTGAAATTTAAATCTCAGTAAACTGAGCTGTGCCATGGATTGTTTCTGTGATATTCTGTTGCTGTACTGGTATTGTATGGTGTTTGTGGCATGGCACAGTTGGAGCTTGACATGATAGGGAAATCAGTGGTGGTGCTATCCAGAGAGTTGAACAATGTCTGCAGAGGCAAGAAAAACAAAATAGGTCAATTAAAAGTGCAGACTCAAAGGAAGATCAGCGGG
>JAPTYR010000015.1:11851279-11868644 GCA_029814505.1 Siphamia roseigaster | reverse complement strand
GTCCATATAATAACTTCCTACTTCCTACAATTGGTCTAAAAGTGTGGCCGAGACACACTTCTAAAAGTTTACATTTTATTATAAGGTCAGTCTTAGGTCCTGTTGTGTTTTGTTTTGTCTTTATCTGTATGTCTTCCTGTTTTTCTTTTGTCATTGTTAGAGTTCCCGGGGTTTTATTTTGTTAAGTTGATGTGTGTGTCACTTCTCTGACTTTCCTTCCTGCCACAGGTGATCGCTCCTCCCTCTCGTTATCTCTATGACGTGCACCTGTTCCCCTCATCTCCTGCACCTGGTCTTCTACCCATTTAAACCTTTCTCTTCACTCCTCTTTGTGAGTTTGTCTGCCCTGGATGTCACTTATGAGTGGTTTTTGTGGTTGGTTTGCATGTATTTTTTCTGGATCTTGTGTTTCTGCCTCTGCCCCTATGTACCTTTGCCTTTTCTGTCTGGTTTTCTCAGTGTCAGAACTCTGCTTGTCCCTGGTTTTGCCCTCATCTCTCCCCTGTCGGTACCTTAGCCCGGACCCCTGGACCAACCCCGCTTATGACCCTGGCCTGTCCTCGATCCAACCCTCAACTCGACCCCTTTAATCATTTGGTGCTCTTCTTCTCCCCGGTCCTGATCCAGCTCCGTCCACTAGTAAATTATTCTAATAATCATCCCTGGTCCATTTACTCTGCCAGTGCTCTCACCTGTTCACTGTCTCTGTTCTTAGAAGAGATGGACAGATCTCAAGCCAGAATCCCCTCAGCCACGTTAGAAGAGCACCAGTCAGTTCCCATCTTCACTCTAACCACCTATAAATATATTTCAGATTACTCGCTGTCTCTGAGTCCCACATTTGGGTTCCCCGCTACCCGGGCCCCTTCTCACATTTACTGAAACATGGTCCAGTTGGATCTGGAACAAGATACAGCGGTTTGTTCTTCAGTGTGGTCTAGTAGAGCTTTTATACCTGCATATTTGTTCCAGGTATACGTGTACCTGGGCATCTGGGAAAAACTGATTTGCAACTTTTAAGCCACTGAGAACATTTATTTCTGAAAACTCTAGCCAAAGTGGAGATTTTGGTCATGTCCTGAACATAATACTGTGCAAAATGCTATGTCATGTGTGTGACCTTTGTTTATCGTAACCATAACCTCACAATAGCATTTTAATATTTTCATGTAGAACAAAGCTTTCCCCATAAGTGATGTCTACGATGTTATGTTTTATGGACAGAGCTGGGGAAACGTTAGTTTCCATAAATACCTGGCTGCATTTATATGCAGGATGTGAGTTGTTGGAGGGGATCAACCACCCCTTTGGTTTTTACATCCCTACTTCTGCTCAGTGAATTTTATCCTTTTGGGGTGTGTGTGTGTGTGGGAGGGAGACCAACCAGCTGAAATAACAAGCAGGTTGTAACATTTATTTTACACCTGTATCCTATGTTACTGACACAAACATTCACCTGAACTGAACTATCAGCAATCTCAGAATTTGTGAACATCCCCATGCACTGGGGTGTCGTAAGGAGGGTTAGGTAATGCGGAATCTATCATTTGTGTACATTGGATACAGTTTAGATGTGAAGACTTCATGTAAGATCCGGTTTATAATAGAGGAAAAGAACCCTGGAGTGAGACAGTTTTACTTTTGATTCTGCCCAACCTCAGTTTTGTTAGTGTAGCAGTATAACTGCCCCCCCACACAGGCCTATGTTGTTTTGTTTTGTTTTTTGTTTCAAATATTGCACCATATGTGTGTATACATAAGTCATAATGTCCAGACGACATGATGTAAAATGTGAAAGTCCCCAAAAGAACGCTTCAGACTCATTTGATCCAGTACAGAAGTAAATCTGTCTCATCAGATTTTGAATTGTAAACGCCATTGAATTTTTAGCATGGCATTTTTTTGCACTGAAATTATACATCTGAATTTTTTGCTTCTGAATCTTTTTGCAACTGATATTTTTAATAAATTTATGAACATAGTTGAATTCAGAGACAAACCATTCAGACATTTAATTTCAGTGCAAAAAAGATTCAGTGCTAAAAATTCAATGGCTTTTATAATTCAAAATCTGAGACTTACTCTGTACTAAAAACTAATGACACAGCAAATACATTAATAAATAAAGATTATCAAGACATGACAGCACTTTCCATGTACACTAGTAATAACACGATAAATTCAATATGCACTGCTAAAAAGGAGTGGGAAGAGGAAATTTAGATAAATCCCATCCCCTTCTCACATTATACACATAACACATTAGTTTTGCTTCTTTAATGATGAAGTAGCATCAACTTAGAATCCTAATAATGTAAATAACAGGTAGTAAACAGATTATGAAAACTGATGTAAATGACACATAGTACCCATCTAACTGATAGTCTGAACAAGTTATATCCATCCATCCATTTTCTGAACCTGCTTTATCCTCACAAGGGTCACAGGGGTCACTTGGAGTCTATCCCAGCTACTTGCAGGTGAAAGCAGGGTACACTCTGGACAAGTCATCAGTTCATTGCAGGGTTAACATATACAAACAATCACTCTCACATTCACATCTATGGTTCATTTAGATTAACCAATTTCAGTGCATGTCTTTGAGAGGAAGCTGCAGTACCCAGACAGAACCCACGCAGACACAGGGAAAAACATGTAAAATCCACACAGAAACGACTGGTGTTGGAATCAAACCCAGGACTTTCTTGCTATGAGGCATAAGTTCTATCCACACCCCCACCGTGCCACCCATACTACCGTATATTTTAGCAATAATAACATACCAACAATGGTAATGGAAGTGACACATGCCAACATGGTAAACAATGACAAGCACAAATAAACAAAGGTGACCTTGAATTTTCTTTTGAATTCAAGTGGACATAAAGTGGGAAAAGATTTAGACAGCGGCAGCCGAGACACATGGCATGATAGAGAAAAGAGCACATTGTCTTAAAGGGTACCTGTAGTGAATTTTAATACATAGTGATTTAAAAATTTGACATATGATACCAGTGATTCCTTCAGGTTACGTTGTTCATAAGTTCTTGATAAGTACGCGAGAGTTTTAAATCACTGCGCCGTCAGCCAGCCATGGTCAGCACCATTTTGTTTCCTACATTGGCTGTTGCAGCAGCGGCAGTGACGCACGGTCGTTGATTAGTGCCATTGTCTGGGCTGTAGTGGACTGGTGACTGAGCCTTTGTACACACACCAGTCTAAGATAGTTATTTGTATATTGTTGATCAGAACATGAAATTATATTTCTCTAACGATAAATGGATCTATAACATATATATTACAACCAATAAATAACAGGATCGGTATGTGGGGGTGGAGCAGCAGGAAGTGGTAGAATGAGAGAGAAGATGGAGAAATGAATGAACCGGAAAAGTTTAGGCAATTCAAGCTAAAACAGAAAATGTGTCAGAGCAGTTCACAAGAGAAAAAGACGGAACAGTCGTGATTCAGGTCCGGTTCATCTGACGCAGGTTCGTCAGATGAGCTGTGCTGATCAGAACTGGATCAGCTGGAGCCCCTTGTACGTGACGGGGGTGGGGGGTGGATCTGGTGAACTGGACCCAAGCGAACTGGGGCTGTGAAACCATGGCTGTGACGTTCTGCCCACCTTGATTCTCTACAAGAGATTTTCATTTCATCCATTATCTCTTTTTCACTGATCCAAGACTTTTTTTTTTTTTTTTTCTCTGCCTCAACTTTTTTCGGTTTTATTTCTTTCTCACTCGCCCCCCTTCCCTCCTGGCAGCACATTCACGCACACACACACTAGTACATACCGCCATGGAAATCTCTGGCTGCATTTTCGTCCTCCAAATCGCTAGAATGTGAGGACTCGTCCTCATAAGCCTCCTCCTCCCTCCCTGGTTCGTACATTTACCCGGTTACACAGACATAATCCAAATGACAGGCCATGGTTTTGCTCTTTTAATGCTGTTTTCATCTGGTTGTTGATCCACTGAGCAACTGCTGAACATGTTGTTTACTCGTACGCGCTAACCCGGAATCAACAACTGTTTGTCACTTTCAGCCAGCAATGGCGGCTTTCCTTGGTTCTGTCCGAGCGGGTAATTCGTGTGATAAAAATATTCAGTATACTACTTTGACTGTGTTATTTTTACTTAATACGCACCTCTTATGTTTGAGTAATACATAAAGTACGATTAATGTTGTTATTGTGACCAATACTGGTACAGTTGAAGCTGAATTATAGAAATAAAGGCCCAGTTTAATTCCATTCGTAGCATCTTGGACAGCATTAATTTAACATTGGGTTTATAAAAAATTAATTATTTGCTGTGAACATAAGGTGTTGTGGTGTACTCAGGGGTGGTCTGTGTTTGATTGACAGGAGTACATTCGGCGTCAGTTGGAGGAGGAGCAGAGGCACCTGGAGATCTTGCAGCAGCAGCTGCTCCATGAACAGGCCATGCTACTGGTGAGGAAGCTTTCCTTTACAGACGCACATCTTTGTGATTCCTTCCCTTACATATACGCCTGTTCACACATACCCAAGCGTTTTTTTGGCATAAAATGGAGGAGTGAGTGCTGTGATGAAGCAAAATTATGACAGAAAAACACCGGGTGTGGAGTTTTTCTATGACAATGTCTCCTCTGTTACTGTGTTAGTGTTGTCAAAATACCTGGTTTTTAGTGCATATTCAGAATATTTGACACTGTTGAATAGTCGTTTTTGAAGCGTAGATACACAGGTAGCAGCTGTGCTTTCTCCTCAGGTGTTTCTCTAAGTAAACATATCTCTCCAACAGTGTGTTGACTTCAAACACACAGCTGCAGAAAACGCACATCTCAGCCTCCTGTCACTCATGCACTTCATGCCATCTTCTCTGCACTTGTCCCATTTGCTTTTGTTCATCTACTGCATATTTATCAGTTTTCGTGTCAGTGCATTAACGATGGTGAGGGCAGATCATCTGCAACCTGTTTTGTCTCAAGAAAAACAGCAGGAATGTCGTTTGTTTAAAATGGTGCTCGCAAAATTCCAACCAAGCGACTCAGTAAAGTATCAACAGCAATTTTCCTGACATGAAAAGGGAAATAATTTAATATCGGTTTGTAATTATAGTATTGTTACAAGGAGGAAGGCTATGGATGCATGACAACCAGTTTGTCAATGCCTCATCCTAGATCTGTAGTTAATGTTCAGTTGTAGTTTAGGATAACTAACAGGGTGCTATGATCCCCTCCTCCAGAAGGATTAACTGATGCAGCAAGAACAACTATAAGTATAAGTTGATCAGAAATTTCTCCAAATAGGACCCTAGTTGCACGTTATTTTTTTTTCTTTTCTGATGTATGTATCTCTTCCTTTAATATTATTGCCATCACTGTCTGTGTCTCTGATGCTGTTAATTTCCAAATCTTGCAGGTTGTTAAGTGTTGCAGTATAGGTGTTCATTATTCCTGTGTTACACAAACTTTCCTTCTGAACTGAACTACGTTCTTGGCATAATCTAACTTCAGCAGGTCTGAAGGGACACTTGTGGACAAAATATATTTCTTTTTCAGGGAAGTCAGGATGTTTACAGGGCCCTTAGTATTGAAGTCCTCAGGAAACTAGCTGTTGAACAGGAAAAGGGGGTTTCCCTTGTTTTTCTTCTAAGTGTTTCAGAATTTGGACTGTTGTGTAGGATTTGTATGACAAGATAGGTTTTTTTTATGTATATTAATTTTAATTTGGGGATTTTCTTGTCCTCTGAGAGTTCTAGACAATACTGTGATAATACAAGGATATGAACACTCATGTCCTTGCTTTACATCGTCATTCTTGGCTGCCCTCTGTCACTACTCATAAATGGAAAGAAGTTTCCTCTACCTCATAACTGGCTTGGACACTGTTAATGCTGACCTGAAATGCTTTAGCATTTGATTCTAACTGAGTTAAGACAATGCATTTAACACTTCTGAGCCACTTCTGTGGTTCGAGGAAATTGGTATAACTGCCAAAATCATAAAAATCACAGTTTTAGAAGTTAATATTATACACTTTTACCCAAACAAAAGTGGCTAAAATATTTTTTTACATTTTCTCATAAAATAGGTGTATAAATGGGAATAAAAAGAGGAATATGTCTAAAAACTCAATTATTCTAACTTTATGTGCAACAGTATACATTCACATTGTAATCATGCAGTTCCTTTGGTTAAATCTGTGCACATTGTATACACTTCCTTTGAAACTGAGCACTAATGTGAGACAATATTAGTACTCATTCGGGGTGTAGTGGTATCTGTATTCACTCTGTACCGTAACCATATAGACTTTATGGTTCAGTGTGTAAATGCCATGGGCAAAGACTATATCATTCTCAATCAGTGTTTTATGATTTACATATTACTGTTTACAAGCTGCAATAACTACCTCAGTTGGGACTGTAGAACACTATTGGAATAAACTGTAACTTGTAATAAAATCTGCCCAGTTTCTGCTCTCTTAAACTATAATATGTAAACTGATTTGAACTATGGCTTGTGTTTACCATTATACCCCAAATACTCATGCGTTACAATGGAAAACCCATTTTACTGTAGTTGTTTTACTTGTGTGCATACCAAGTGGAAAAAGACACTAAAGCTGTAAATGGCACACAGAGTATCTAGAGTCCATGTAGAGTCATAAACTCAATTTGCTCAGGACTAGGACTACCTGGGAAATAATTGTGGAGGTCCTCGTAGTCCAGTCAGTCTGCCATCTCTGTAATATACCCTATTTAGAGATAATTCAGAGGTCGTGTTATATTAGTCCAGTGTGATTTGACATTTCTGCCACTTGGGGAAATTTTCAATGTTTTTGTCTGCTCTGTGCGTTCATCCTGCCTGACTCCTGGTTGTTAATAACTTATTCGGCTGCACTGGCATTTAGAAATGAATGCTTTGGTTCCAAATTCAGAAGGCTCATATTGTGATACAGCACGAAGACCAATTCACAGAAATGCCAAGTTCACGTTGCTTCACAGGACTGAAAGTTTTACAGCTTAGTAGATAAATGGCATCAATGGCGGTGTGCGTTGAGGAATGTTTTTCAACCAGCTAGTTCAGCTCAGCCCATTAGTGGTGAGCCTTAATGTCAGATCCAGGGGATAATATCTGTAAATTTGAGTAAAACACAGACTACGGTTACTCTGTGTGAATAGTCTGCATGAAACAACACTTAGAGGTTAATTTGACCTTTGACTTATAGTTTATCATCAGATCTAATTGCTAGTTACTGCTTTGAGGATGTTTCCATAATACTCTGACTAGTAGTTACTTTTAAATAGGCTGTAAAGTTATTTTGTATGTGGATGAAAACCTGCCGCATCTTGCAGCAACAGTCAGTCCGTTTGACCCTCCATGTACTCAGGAGTATAAGTGGCGGGAACTGGAGGAGCAGCGACAGGCACAGAAGCTCCAGAAGCAGCTGCAGCAGGAGCAAGCCTACCTGCTGTCCCTCCAGCAAAACCCAAACCTGAACAGTAACAAACCTGGCCAGCAGCAGAGCACCAAATCCCCACAGAACCTGGAGCCTGAAAGGGTGAAGCCCCCACAGAGTCCTGAAGGGGATCCAGCAAAACCACTGCAGAACACTGACTCTGAATGCACTCAGTCCAGTCAGAGTCACAGTCTGGAGAAAACTGCAGACACTGAGCTCCAAGGCCCCGCCCCTGACTCTGAACCAATCAGAGAGGTGAACCTGCAGCCGCTTCCTTTGCTTGTGTGTACTCAAACCCTGCTTTGGGTGTGCTATCTGTTCATGGTGATGGCTAAATGTAGCTGCTGCTGTTGGGTCTGATCGCTTTGTAGACAAAACTAAATGTCCTTATTTCTCTTTCTAAACTCACAAGTCCACCCCGTTGAACTGCAATAATTTAGTTACTTTGTGACCCACTATGGATCAAGATTGTTTGACAAACTGCTCACCTGGATTGAGGAGTCAGATTTGTGCCAAATGAATTAAGCATAACTTATTAAATATCAAATAAAATAAAGGAAGTCACTTAAAACGAGACGGAGAAACAAAAGTATTATCATCTAATAGCTTTTTTCCATTTTGATAAGATATTCTTTTGTTTACAGTTCCCTTCTATTTCTTTCTTACAAATTGATTTTGCCTTCATTAAATGCATTTAAGTAGCTCCCAATAGTCCACTAATAATCAGGGTAGAAAGCTAACCATAATACAAATTCACATTGGTCCCATCAGAGGGAATTTACAATCAGGTTTGCTATAAACCCAATCTGTTAATCACTTTAATAGCCTATTACAGTGCCATTTGATGACTTAATTCAGCATTTTTCTGTCGCTGATTCCAATAAATACTTAATTTCTGCACATATTTTCATTAAGTAGGAGTAAACGTTTCCAGGACGGACACAAACTAGGGCAATTGCGAAATAATACTGGTCCATAGCAGCTTTTTTGTTGGACATCTTTATTGATTTAAGGATTTTTGGAAGCTGTTGACATTTTTGAAGGTGTAAGATAAAGAAGACAAACAAAAGTAGAGCAAATTTAGACAAAGACCTTGTGTTACATGTTGAGGCAAATTAAACATTTCATAGTGGGCATGTCAAAGTTCTAACTCGGTGAAAAGAGGGAAAAAAAACATTCACGTGTCAGTTCTCAAACCATAGACGACACAATTTGAGGAGTCAAATGGTGAGAAAAAAGCTGAGGCAACTGTAAACAAAGACACCATAAAAAAAGTAAAACTCCAGTGGTTCTCATTTTTGTTCTTACTTTTGTTTTAATTATGCTGGCACCAGTCTGATTCCATAACACTGTTGCTCTTGTAATTAGCATCACTGTTGTCTTTGCCACTATATTAATGCATTTACCCTAATAACAAGTAGCCACCCCATTAGTCCTCAGCGTGTCTTTCTGACTCTCTCTTTTTGATGTCCTGCTGTTGCCATTTAGCACCTGGTAGGGGAGGAAATGGAGGGAGACAGAAAGCAGATTCAGATTCTCCAGAAGCTGTTCACATGTAGTTTGTCCTGCTTGAGTGCAGCAGGTTGTTCTGCACATGGCAATGCAAGACCCGCTGACAAAATTAACTTTTTTTTTTTTTTGCAGAAGGAGATTTAGATTTTAAATGCATAGAAATTGGAAGCCACGTTTGAAGCCAGAATGTGTCATCAGTTTGATTCATGGCGATTCTTTGTAGCATTATTGGCCATTCCTATCAATAATAATTGGGATTTATGAACTAATTTGGATTGCAGAGGACAGACGATCAGACGGGTTACTTGTTGAAAACTCAAATTTGTAGATCACAAATTGAAGATGATCTATAAATTATTACCTGTGCCTCAGTTAACAGGCAGACAGACAACATTTTAATGTGTTTTCTTTTAATCTAACCTTTTTTTCCCCCACAGTCTGTTTGATTTTCCACTTTTCTGGTAGGTTGTAAGTCGGTGTCCTGGACCTCTGTGTGCGTCCTAACCTCTCTGAGTGTTTTTCTCTCCACATGAAAAATGCATGACACTCTTTGTGGTTGTAGTTGTCCGACTAGCAGGGATGTGGGGATACTGTAGCAACATAACACAACTGCCCTTGAGGAGGCGCTTTGTTGTTCTGCTGCAGTGCCTGTATCAGCAGATGACTTTCTGACTAACCATAGTGTCTAATGGCTTCCGTCCACTTACCCTCCCCTTTACACCCTCACCGTGCTGTAACATTACTAATGCTAATCTGTTTGTATGGCTGTGTCCTCAGGCTGATGAGCGGTACCGCAAGAACATCCAGGGTTCTCCTCAGGCGGCTCAGACCAAACCACAGCAGCCTCCGGTGCCGCCACGCTCTGAGTCTTCTTACCCCAATGGGAACTCATCATCTGATGCGCCGGCCATGCATCGGCCCGTGGAACCACAGGTAGCCACACTGACTTCCAGCTCTTCTGAGCTGGTTTTCCATCTTTCCATTTTTACATTTGATGCTTCTGCACCGGCAGCATTTGGAGTCGGTGTCACATGGCTGAAAAGTCTGCTGGTCCTTTCTTTAATACACATTTAAGCTCTGTTGAAGTTAAACGGGCAGATTAAGGTATGAAGCCTCCATCAAATTAAGCATGTGGTCAAATAGAGATTATGGAATGGTTAATAAGCTTATTGAAACTGCAGGTGTGCTTGTCTTATCACATCTTCATCAGACTGAAGAGCTGCTGAGCCTCAGCAGGGGGTTTCACACCCAAACTGCCAGTCTGCCCTGTCACTCCTGGTTCCATGATGATGTTGTATGTTGTTTGTTGTTTGAGTTCAGAGAGAATATACACATTTACGGAAATCTGATTTGAATCATAATGTGGTTTGGATCCTAACAGAAGTCTCATTTATGTGGTTTTCTCTAAACTAAAATCTGGATACCATCTGTGTTTGGGCCAGTGGTCTGTATTAGGCCTACATGTTTTATTCCTCATTTGTTTGCAGCTGTTTAGTCTCCCCTTATTTTTACTATCTATAATATATTGCAAATGACACATTAATTTAGCAAACCTGCACACATGGCAGCAATAGAAGTCCAAATAATTCTTTTTTTTTTCTCTACCCTTTTGTGAATTCATCAGCTTGGTTCTGTTTGCAGTTTAGCCTTACATTTCCAGTGATTGTGGAGACTGAATTGATCATAGTGCTTCATTTGTCATCGTAGGAAAAGAAAATGTACAAAAAAAAAATTGCCCTGCTTTTTGGGCCCATACATATTTAGTGACTCCAGATGCTGCCTGTGTATACTTGTCATTTATGTTACCGTCATTTCTAATCAAAACATTTTATTTCAAGGCATACATTAGCCTTTGCTCCAGTTTTATTGCCTGATAGGTTTAAGTGATTTATAGCATTGATCTGAAGTGGATGTGTTCACTATTTGTGCTGCTTTCTCTCTTCTGTAACATGTTAGCAGGCCTGTCCTTCATCTTCTGGAAGCCGTTTTCTGCTTTTTTTAAATCTTTTCCATACTTGTGTTGTTTCAAGTTTGTCATCAATTCTGTTTTAATGAAGTTGTTTTTATCTGGATATTATTAAAGACCTTGACATCCATATTAATGGAATTTGGAAGCGCGCACAAAGCCAGTGGGTGGGTCATGTGAGAAGTTTTTGCTTCAAGAAGAATTCTTCCTATTTATAAAAATGTGTGGTGACAGAAAAGAAGTAATTCTGTTCCTGACTACATACTTTTCTCCTATGATTAATGCTTTGATTGACAGGTTGTCCTCCTCCTCGTCAAGACAAACAAAAGTGCTTTCACTAAAGCTGTAATTCTTTCACTATTATGTGTGCGCCTGTGTGACGGTGACGCTGTGTCTGTTAGTGTTGACATTTTATCTTGCTTTACCTCACTATTGTGTCCTGGTTATGAAAAACATCCATAATTCATTGGCATCCAGATTTTCAGCAGGGTGACTCAGTATGTAATAGTCAACATTATTGTAAAGGGTTTTACCCACTAAGCTTAAATCATCATGGTTATTGAAGGCGGTGTGCATTGATTTAAAGAACAATGACACTGTGTCCAGGTGAACTGGGAGTGGAGCTGGTGGCGGCGAAGTGCTATAGTTTATTATTATTATTAATAATAATAATAATAATAATAATAATAATAATAATATTATTCTGTCATGGGCTGTGAGTCAGTAGATTTGTTGTGTTTTCATCTCTATTTAAGCACACACCTCTGTGGAGACTGATTTGAGTGTGAAGGGGTCAAGCTGCGAAAGCCAGTGTCATGCATGAACAATAAGCTCACTCTATAACCGTATAAATGTTTTCTAACAATATATTTTACTCAAATAAAACAAAATGAACCACATGTGTGTTCCACATAAACAAACTGATCTGTGACAGCCAGTATCTGAAGAAAGTGGTATAAAACAAACTAATGTTGCCCGATGGATATTATGGCTGTGTGCATGATGTTTGTCTGTATATAGCAAACCTTTCATATTTGTTTGCATGACAGCCTCCAGTGATAAGTTTCATCTCCATGCTTGGTGCTGATGTTGAGGTTTCTTTAGGTCTGAATATGGTGAGACTTAATGACAGCATTAATGAAATATGTAGGTACTGCAATGAATAAACTCAAATATGGACAGAACTTAAAATAATATAGAGGTGCTGTCCAGGAGACTAGGCAGTTATAGAAAATGGAAAACATAATAAAATGTTGTCATTGAAAAAGTTTTAAAGATTACTGCTTCTGAAATGTGAATATTGGTTTCCTTTCCTGACGGTAACTAAATACTTTAGGTTTGTGACGCAAACAATTAATTTTGTAGAATGTCATCTTGGGCTTTGGGAAACAATTTTTCAATGTTCTTATACTTTATGGACCAAATATTTAATCAGCCAATAAAATTATTGGCACATAAATCCATTGAATCAAGATATATGAATGTTTAAAGGTTTCAAGATTGTTGGGAAATCAATCAGGAGTGAGGAAGATCTGTCCAATAATGTGGCTTGTTAAACCATGGGATGTTTTGAACAAAACTGATTTTCTTTCATCTTTAAATGGCAAAAAAACCCAACAACCTTTAATTGCATCTTCAATAATGTTTAATTTGTACATTTCAAGCACATGTTCTGTGTTTTTGCACTTTTCCCTCAGATTTCATTGTGGCATCTTTTAATTTATTTTGGAAAATAAATATTCTTTAAAAATGCACATAGTATTTTGAAACTAGTTCATGATTAAAACATGATTTCATCTGAAAGTTGCTGACCAGAGAGTCTCACACATATCAGTCTTTGGATGTGTTTACCTTTACCTCTTCATTCACTACCTTACCTGCTTTTTTACGCTTTGAAACATTACTTTCCATCGTCTCAAAAATCACAGGTACAATGTGGTGCCTGTTGTTGCTCAGGCTGTACATTCATGGTGTGAGAATTTCAGTTGTAAGAATAAAACAATCAGCAGCCTTAGTGACAACAGGCACAAATGTGTGTCCTTTGCATAAATGTTTGTTTTCTCTGTTATGAGCTTTGTTAACAATAAAAACTACACTTGCGGTCATGTAACACATTTTATGATGCATGTTTGAGAATGTGCAGTGACACCTTTTATCCCAAAGGCAGTGGTTCTCACTTCAGACCTTGGATGGCTTTGTAATCCAACTCTTTGTTTTTTTTTTTTAATGAACGCACTTGGTTCAAAGCAAGTCGGTGTCAAAAGTCTGAATCACTGCATGAGGATTCATTTCAGGATGATCTGTTTGAAGGTTTTTTGAAGAACTGTCTTGTGTTAAAAGAAAAGTTTGAATTGAGTAATTTGCTGTTGTGCAACATGAACAGGCATCATATCATACGCTTAATATGGGGGGTGGAAAAGAGGCACAAGGCCAACAACCAAACGGAAAAACATTGATTTAATTAAGATTGTGTAAATATTCTTGGTCTTTATAATCAACAAGATTCTACACATTGAAGCTAAAGGGGGTGATTGTGATACTGAAAATGATGTTTCTCTATTTCTGACCAGAAATGGGGACCTTTCATTTGGTCATGTATCTCTACTCCAGACCACAAAGCTGTTGGCTAGTTAGTTTATCCAGCACGCGGAGCTTAATGTAAATGAACACAAGGTCTGTGTGTCACAAAGTGCACTAAACACCTCATTGTGGTGTATAAATGTAAAAAGAAATGCTGCCAAAGCCGAAAGAAAAATGGCAAAGTCTATACATCCTAACCAGGCCTTATTCTGAATGGAATTTTCTAATCTCAAGCAATATTATAGTTTGGGAATTTTAGCTACTATTGTTAGCCTCATATCATATTTGCCTAGTTGTATTTTTACCCAAATTGTTATATCTGTGTAACTTTACTCTTCTAACACTCCTACCTCATTTTGCTTTATTGGCTATGTCCTGAAAAAAAAACAAAACAAGAAACACAATCAGGCGAGAGAGTCATAATAATAACTCTAACCCTCTAATCTTTGGCATGAAAGCAATGTAGAGCACCAAAGAAACTATTCCTTCAAGGTTCCTCAAAAAACAGTGTCTTTCTCGTGTGTGGCTCCAGCGTGACCAAGCTCTGAGGACGGCCCGCATGCAGACTGACCCCACTCCCTGAATGTGCTTTGTTTTTGTCATCTGGAAGGTCCGTTCACATCTGGCTGCTTTAAAGAGCAGCTGCAGCGTGGCGTCGTCCTCGTCCTCCTCTTCCACTCCTCCCGCTGTCGCACGCTCGCACTCCTTCAGCGAGCCGCTCACCCTTAGCTTTGAAAATCTGCACCTTCGCAGCAGCCAGGAACCTCACCACCAGCACCATCACCCTCCATCTTCATCACCATCCTCCTCATCATCTACGCCTGCACGCACTGACCCACAGCCCCACCCCCATCCTAGACCCCTGCCCCATGAACCGGCCCCTTCAGAGGAAGTCCCACCCAGGGTAAGAACAGGCAGATGGAGCCTTGGTGTTGTGTGGTAGTGCTTAGACCCAGGAAAACATCATTATCCTGAATGGCTAAATTCGTGACCTCCCTCTGCCTGATTAAGTCAACTCCATCAACAAGTCTGTGTTCAGTGGATTTTCTTTCCTCATCACTCAGGAAAGAGACTCACTGGAGAATTGGAGATGATTAAATTAAATCCAAATGTAAATTTACAGAGGGGTCATTCCATGCCGACTCACTCAGAATTCACAAGTTTTCTCAGTTCATGTCATGAATATTCTTACAAACACGAGAAAACTAAAGTCTATTGGACTCTGCAGAGTCCTTAAAATTGACTTAAAATACTTTCTAGTTCTATGTAGGAATTTGATATTTAAAGCTGCAATGCTATTTTTTGGTGTAGTTGCTTAAATGTTGCATGTTACTTTAATGTAGATTTTGTTTTTTAGCTCTGAATCTATTTATAGAAGTTCTATATCTGTTCTTATGCAGAAAAGACCAGTAAATAACTTTAGATTTCTAATGTAAGAATAATTTGTAAATAAGAGGGAACTTTCCCATGAAATCACAACGTGACTGTGGGAAATTGAAAAACTATTTGCAGTATACGGTACTTCATTTGGGTAAAGGAGTAGTGTTTGGTAGTTTGGCACATTTCAGATGGTTCGTATGATTCAAACACACAGTGGGTGAGAGTTAGACACAATGACATTTTGTTCAGGGGATTAAAATATATGAAGGAGAACATAACCTGTTAACAACAAAATCCATGTCATGAACTGAGGAAGTAGGTGAGTTTGTATGGACTAACCTCCGTTTTTAACATATGCAGGTTGCTCCACAGCTTTTGTCTCCCTTTTTCCCCACAAAAACAATATTTAGTGACTTCCTGAGGGAATGTGATCTGCTCTGAATCCCAGAGAATATCATGAGAAAGAGGAAGTGGGACTTCCCCTTTGTGTTCTGAGTCACAGAAGAAAAGCCTGCTGTATCTACACTATATAGGAAAAAGTATGTCTGGATGTGAGTTACATGGTGGCAAAATGTAGAAAATTGTCCTCTTGTAGTTTTTAAACCAAACTGGTAACCTGAAGAGGAAACATTAAATGAGGAAACAAAGTAAGTTCAAATGTAAACAAGGTTCCTGCCTCTCCCATAAGTAGTCAGGATAGGCTCCCGTGACCCCACAACCCAAGTGATGATAAAGCAGGTTCAGAAGATGAATGAATGAATTAAAGTAACCAAGTTTATACTGTTAACAACCAATGAAAACGGTTATTTAGAAAAAGTGACTATTCTTAAACTGTGAGTAGATTCACCATTAATATACAAATCGTAGTTTTAGTTTATTTGTTAAATGTAGTTCAATATCCTCTGAAATATTTTACACAATCAAAAGTACTTGTATTTCCCTAAAATGAGATTATTTCCTATCAAACCATACTTGACAAGATTATTCTTGTCTTTTTTCTTTTTTTTTTTAAACAGAAGTGGAAGAAGGCTTTCCTATTTTCTTTAACTTTCTTAGGCCTGTATTAGTACAATACGTCTGCCTCCAAAACTGGCTTAAATCATTTCAGGTTGCTGTTTTTAACTAAATGCACAATGCTCAAGTAACGAAAAGCTGGAAGCTGATAATTATCTCAGTTTCGAGTGTAAAATCTGAACCAATCTTCAGGGCTTCAACTAGAACATTGACTGGGAGCCTAAATTTATCACCGATCTTTATGGCTGAATGGGATGTGAATCCCTGAAGAAATCAGGTTCACAATCTGCTGAAAAGGAACAACCAGAGTTGATAATGAGTCTGTAAATTAATCCTTCTGATTAGAGACCTGTTCATAGTCACATATGGGAGTTAAATGAAGCTGTCGTCATACTTTTGACCATGTAGCATACGAGCACTCACTGTAGGACCTGAACACAGGGGCATGTTGAGACAGCCCGCCTCATGTTGCTTTTTCTTTCTCTCCAGACGAGTTCACGCTTTAACAGACGGCTAAGAATTACAGAAACAAAAATAACTGCAGAAGGAGAGAAAAATAAGCAAAGCGGTGAGGTATTTAGGTTTTTTAAATAACCATTTCGCCTACATATATGCACAGGCCCTCTGAATGATGCACTAAGTATAGGAAGGAGAGGAAGCTGCAGTAGACAGCTGCTACCCACAATGTTGGCAGAGGGAGTCTAAAATGTAAAGCCAATGTAAATTTAGTCCACACAGCCAAAGTCGGCCAAACCCTGTCACACTTTAACCACAACCCTGTTGAAAAGCAACACGTCCCGTGACATTCTGTTGACTAACAGAAGTCACGTTTTGCCACATTAACCCTGGTCGTAACTGAAAATGCAGATTAACCGCTTTTTCTTACTCATACCTCTGTTATTTTGGCTGCAGTAACTGAACTGAGTGTTGTTCTGCATGGCTTTGGATGCTGCCTATTGTCCTGCTGCATTTACAAGAGACTGGAAAACGGACATATTACTGGTCTAACTGGGTTTTTCACAGTAGTGCTTTGGGGTGATGGGTTAGTGATAAGACCTTTGGTTATCAGTATGTGCTGTGGGAGATTTCAAAGTGCATTTTCCTCAGTGGATACAAGTCTGATGAGGACACAGACTCAAACCAGTGTGACTACAGATGTGGAAATCTGATCTAGATTTGTTAGTGTCAGTTTTCAAAGATGTTCACTTCATGTTAGAAAGTACTGAGGTCGTTCTTTTCACAACAGTTGAAACCTACAAAAGCTTTCCAAATACCTAGACCCTCTGAGCTAAGTCACCATTGGCATGTGTAAGTTAAGTCTGAAAATATTTGTTTCACTGGATTGAATTGACCGTAAAAAGGTGCCCTGCCCTCTCCAGGTTGGTGGGGGGGACCTTGCCCCAAGTGGAGGAGTTCAAGTATCTCGGGGTCTTGTTCACGAGTGAGGGGAGGACGGAGCGGGA
>JAPTYR010000015.1:11775226-11785379 GCA_029814505.1 Siphamia roseigaster | reverse complement strand
GGGCCCTGGGGATAAGAGTCGGCCCTCGAAACATGGGTTATGTTGGTCGTTCCAGTAGCTGGCAGGGCCCCTATATTGGCCTATATTATGGCGGGCCCTGGGGATCTGAATGGGCCTCTGAATAATGTCATTGCAGGACCCCTGAAACATTGGTTATACAAATATTACATATTTGCATATTTTGTATGGCAATGGTTTTGAAACATAACATAAACAGCCCTGTGTGATCAACAAGTAATTTAGTCATCATGTGTGTGTGCCAGGCCAGCTTAGTTTTTCCATTCTTCATATTCACTGTGATCATCCGCTCATTTAAAGTGTTATTTTGGCCATGCAATATCTACAGGGCTCTAAATTAATACCAGCCAACCGGCCTAATACTGGTGAAATTTCAGTTTGGCTGGTAGAAGAGATAATGTTAGTACTGCGTTAGTAAATGTTAGTACAATGTTAGTAAATGTGTGTTTGGATAGTAAAATTAACATGTATCCACTTTGGCTGGTAATGAAAAAAGCTGATTTAGTGTTCTGTCTATATAGCACTGAGAGAATGCAATTGATAAGGTACTGACAGAGAACGAAGACGATCCTTCATTGATTGTCAGGCCGGGGAACCTAGGACCCAAGGGACATAGGACCAGGGAACATTAGCTACCACACTCCCGATTGGTTGCGATGCAGAAGGAAATGTTATTTCGGAAAAATGTGAGAGCAGCTTTCTGCAGTGGTAAAACTAGGCCTATGCAGTCGTCTTCGACTGCTAAAGGTATATCCCCGAAACGCGATGCTTCAAAGCCCCCAACATTACGCTGGTTATTACACTGTACCTAATGTGGTAGATCCACTGAAAGGGTGAACCTTTAAAATAAAGTGTTTGCAATTTGGTGGGTAATTTACTTGAGTCAGTAACGTTTTATTTAGGCTGACTGTGGGACTTTCCTCTTGTCTTGGGTATCTTGGTGTTGTCTACTAGCACGGGCAGGCCTTTCAATTTAAAGAAAGAAATGTTTGTGTTTGAAAGTAATTTACCCTTTTTTACAATAATATGTTCAGTCATACAATTACGCACTCTCTGTGTCAAAACGTTCTGCACCGCGGGTGTTCTGTTTCTCGGTGCGTTTTATTTTATAATGGGCTTAGGGGGGGGCAGTCATTGCAGGCCCAGGGGCCCACAAAATGGTAATCCGTCCCTGATTGTCTTGTACATGAAATGCACTATACAAATAAATTAGCCTTGCCTTGCCTTACTGTCTGCAGAACTAATGGGGTGAGTATTGACTTCATCAATACAGGGATAATATCATTCCAAAAGGATACAACAAACACCACAGAGTCAGCGCACCACAACTTGGATTCTCATATTTCCTGAAATCCACCAACATTATGAAAGCATTTATTTATTTTAATAGTTGATTTAATAGGGACTATGCATATTAATGGACATTGTTGTATAAAAATACACCATGTAAATATGCCAGAATTAGTAAAAAAATAAAAATAAATAATAATAATAATAATTTTCATCTGTAGTTCATATTTTCAGTCAGATCTTTTGATAATATTTATTTTTGTTGACATAGCTACCACTATTTACTGCTTGGTGAAATTGTTCTGTTTAACTGGTTGTGGTGGATATCTGGTTCAGTTATTCTGGGAAGTGTTGAAACATAAAGGAAGGTGAACAAAAATATGTGGGTTGTAATCCAAACACACTCTTCCTCCCCTTTGTGTTTGTGATTTTCTAATGTTGAATGTAGGTGGGACAAAGCTGTTGAGTGAGTGTCTGAGCTGCATGGACCAGATGTTACTGTGCACATGTAGGGTCAGAGGTGAGGCTTCCTCTGTTCGCTACACTCTGCTGTGGTCACGCTCTCATCCTTCCTCCGTCTGTTCAATGTCTTTGACTCACTCTCTTTAAGGTAAGACGCACGATTCTACTTGCTTTTGCTTATCTGAAGGCTTTTCTTATCTGAAACATGAATGCTTTTGATGTTCTCTACTCTTTCGCATGTCTTTATGCAAACGCAAACATCAAATGCAAATGAACCTATCTTGCTAGACTATATAATTACCAAACAACCCACACTGTTATAAAATTATTAGGGTTGCATTCTTAGTGTCCGGTAAATCTAACCACAAAGTCAGTCTACTTCTGCCTTAGAAATAATCTTCATAGTAATATTTCTTCTCTCTAGATAAACAGGTTTCCCCCATGTCCTGAAAAACCTGGAAAGTAATTTTAAATAATTTAAATAATTTTCCAGTCATGGAAAACATATGGAAAATGAGGGAAAAAAGTCAAATGTCAAATTATTTATCCCATCCCTGCCTTATGACCTGGTCAATCTAAACTCTGATGAAACAAAAGAAATTGTTTTTCAGTGATTTATTGAAAATATGCAAACATTTTTAGAGGAAGTGCATAAGAAGAGAAAGTTGCGTTGGGAATTGTCCAGTTGAACACTGTAATTCCAGTTTATCAGGCTAATGAAGTGCTCATCTGTGGGTGTGTTTTCATTATTCTGTGATACATTTCTTGTTATTATTTTTCATCTAAATTATAGTCATAGACTGCACATCAAATAAACATAGAAACAATCTGGGTAAATGCAAGTTCAAACTGTAGAAAAAACGCTTCCAAAGAATGAAGGGGGCAGGAGAATAACTTGTCTCTTGAAAATAACTTGAAAATAATTTCAGGGAAAGAGTGAAAACCGTGATAAACAGAATTGCATGAAAGCAGTATGTTATATTAATACAATGCATTATTTTCTTTCTGCTTGTCAGTGTTATGTTGTTTAATTACGATTTTTAATATATTGTGTACTGCTGTGCCACACACACATAAGAGATCAGATGCATGTGCAGATAAGAAACCACTAATCACTCACGTTTTTACAAAGAAAACAGAAAGAAGAAGGTGGTTAGATTTACTGAGTGAGTTAGACCTCAATACTAGCAGGGCTTTAAATATGACTCATTTCCTGACTGGGGTTGTTTTAGCCCTGCATTGACACACTAAAAACTGGAATTCATTTATTCTTCCCTTTGCACAATGGTTTGACTGGTTTTGAATAATCTTTTTCCTAAACCAAGATGCATATCAGACAACTGGTGGTTAGCCTGTGACATAGTTTTGAAAGAGAAATTATAAATACTGAGCTTAAAATATTAAAAAATAAAGACACGGAAAAAATATTAGACCATCAAAAGTATGAACTCCTGTGTGTATCACGTGACTGAAACAGACAGAAAATAAAACATGGAATGAATAAATCACTGTTTTGTCAGTACAGTGACATAGATATTGATGTAATAACTGAAGTGATTTTGGTTATTATCAAGAAAACATCAGCTCTGAGATTAAACTTTTTACAAATATTTTTGTTGTTATCATTGTATTTGTCCAAACAAATATATATAAATATATATCAGGATTTAAAGTCAACAAGAAATTGAAGAAAACAAGGGTGGTCTAATAATTTTTTCCATGACTGCTTGGAACAGAGGTCTGAGAACCTATGCTTATGTGACTGTTTCTTTGGGACTTCTGTGTATTTTCATTGTAAAAATGTAAAGGGATCTGCACAAAGTACTTAAGGTGAAGCCTTTACCATCATGATCAATTGACTGACTCATCAATGAAAAATGACAGAAATATACTTAACTGATGACACAACTACTGTAAAATTATTCAACAGAGTGCTGTAAAATGCAAGAGTAAACTTAGTTTTGGGTGTTTGAGTTCTAAAAATAAACATTTCACAAAGATCTAATCTGTTCTTTTCTCCTGATGACCCAGTGAATAGACTTCAATTGCAATATTTTTCACAATAACTATCAATATTACTGCAGCTCTTCTGCTGTTGGAACCATGTCTGTCGGTCGGTCGGTCGGTCGGTCGGTCGGTCGGTCGTGCAAACAGAGCCAAACTAAAGCATTATGTCAAAGAGCATGCATGCACCAGTGGAAAAGAATAGCCTGTGTGTAGAATCAATGTAACCACAAAACCAAAATAGAAAACGTTCAAATAAACAAACATGCTGTTTTCCATTTTGCCAGTACAGTGTTCCATATGACATTCACTCATCTGTCTTATACTCTCCTGTTTTGCAGCACCAGGGGTAACTCCCATAGTTTACCTGTTTTATTGTTAAATATGTCATGTAGTTGCTCAATAACTTCCAACACAAAACGGCTTATAAGGTGAAAAATGTTCTCATGTTGTTTCAGAGATATTATCAGGCCTGATCCCAAATCGGTCCATTTAAAGGCTGAGCATCTTCCTACTCGAAAAACCATTACCACCATATATTCTAGTTTGATATACCCATACCTGTCATACAGAAATATTGTGTGAGGATGTGCATACAAAACTACACTGTGGTCCCTACTACTCCTCCAGAAAAGGTTTGTTCGCAACTGGCTCCAGTTTCTATGCCCATTCTGCCCCTTTGTTTACAAAGCTTAGGATCTTGAATGTTTTTAATATTAATAGACTTCAACTCCTACTTTTTGCAATGTAATTTCTTAATGATTCTCTTTCAGATACATGTGATAATTTTTAAAATTTGAATTCACAATTTCACACTTACGCAATAGACAATTTCCATATTCCTTTGGTTAGAACAACAATGGCTCAAATGAGTGTCAAATATAATTGTGTAATTGATTGGAATAATCTTCCCTTCCACCTAAAGTGATTTATGTACATGATAAGTTTTAAAAGAAATATAAAAAAAAACACCTACTTTCATTTCCCAGCCCTTAAGTAAATGTCCTCTAATCTTTAAAAGACTCTTCATTTATAAATTAACTTTCACTGCAAGGTTCCATGTAAAAATTATATTTTCTTCCTTCTACCACTTGTCTTTGTCTTATGTTAGGAACTCTAGTAATACTGTAATACATGTACTTAAGTCTGATGTTACTTGATCTTTTGTCCATTTATTGTTTGTAGTTTTATGTCATTTGTTATTATGTAATTTAGCTGAATTATTTAAAATCGTTGGACAATTGTGACGTCTCTATAATTTGCTATTTCATTTTCAGTTTTTCCATTTTTTTTTTTCAATGTTTGGCTAGTGTAAAATAGGGGGAAATATGAACCAGCCACTGTGGCTTTGCTTTCCCCCAAGCAAGTTTTTTTTTTTTTTTTTTTTTTTTTTTTAATGTTATTGTTACTATTTATGACCTATGTATGTATTTTTTATATGTGCAGAACCAATAAAAGTGAAGTGAAACATTTAAGGTCAGAGTTGAAGTGTTCAAATCAAAGAGGCAACATGAATAAAATAACATTAAATAATATTCAGCGAAGGAACAATAGGAGACGGAATCAATGCATATCTGTACTTTGATTATATGTAGATCAACATCATGATACTTGGATTAACTGCGTACAAAATCCTCTTTTATAAAATGATGAATAATCAGATATAGTCAAGTATTAGTGAGTCATGTTCGTTTCCACTTTTCCCTCTGGATGGGTGGATCACAGTCAGCACAATGTGTTTCTGCTTATAGTGCAGGTTGAAGATGTGGGTTTCATTTCTTTATTGCCTTTTGGGATCACATCCTCTTCTCAATTAAACATAAGCATTTTTTTTGTCACCCAGGAACAAGAGAATGTTAGACTCATGTAATGCTTGGATGATTTTTGCCCTTTTTTGGTAAACCAGCAAGGAATATTTAAAAGATTGTGTCAATCTGGACTCAAACATGAGTGAAATTAGACCAGTTTCTATTAAGACAGAGCAAATTCCATCAGTGCAAACATTATACTGCTATAGAATAGCTAAATTACCCAGACCATTTTGAAATCTTACATTACCAAAGGATAACCATGACAGATATTATTATGATGATGATGATGATGATGATGATGATGATTATTATTATTATTATTATTATTATTAGCATCTTCTGTATCTTGACCGTTCTATGACATGACAGGCTTGATTTTCAACAAACGGAATAATACTCCTCTGCAAACAAGACAGTGCAACCTGAAAATGATGCAATAACTAGAGATGGAGATAGAAAAAAAAAGTTTCAGTGTTTAAAAGCGTGGGGATCAGGGGTTTTCCTCAGGATTCAGGGGACTTACATGTTGTTTAAAAGCTAAAGGTTAAACATCATCTCACAATAAACATGTTTCAATATATTGTTTCACATATTTTTAGAAGCTTATTATCACAGTAGTAAAAATTAGTTACAAGAAGATACAAGCACATTTAAAAATATAAACCTGTACACCAACTATAAAAGTAATGCTTTTACATTAATTTGATTTAAAGTTACCTTCAGCATCCTATGGCTTAGGGGCTGCCCCTAAACTTTCTCACAGTATAGAAAAAAAAAAAAAATCATACAACTAACTGTAAAATATGGGTTTTCCAGAAAATTAAATATGAATCAGTCATATCAGTGAGTTGAGATTTGTCATCAGATGTTGTGGTGACAGGTTTTACTGACTAAAGGTGCATAAAATAAAGCTGTGTCAATGCAGCTTGTTGAGAAAAATGTCAAGTGTGATACATTTTACTTCTGCTAATAACAAGAAACCATTACATGACTGTGTTAAAGCCCAGTATGAGTAGTGGCCCCTCAGTGATGTGTTATGTGTGTGAGATACTTTCCAATCGAATCGGATGTCCATATTTAAATCAATTATTTTCCATAAATTTTACTGCACTTTCATGAATTACAGGGTTTGACAAGATAAAGTTAAGTGAAGAGAAAAGGTCAAAACTGATGCAGCCAAGGCCAAGATATTTTTTATTTCTGCTTATTTTACTTGAACTTTAATTTACTACAAATATATCAAGTAGGAATTAATCATAATAAACTCCTCTTTTAGTGTCACATGATGGAGTGTTTGGGAAAGCCATTACACTTCAGACACGTCAGTCTGCGCTAATCATAAGAAGTGCAAAAGGTGAAACCACTTATTATTAACCCTTTACTGGGTAAGTGACTAATTTTGGCTATTTACGTACACATTCACATTACAAAACATTGACAACAACAGTTACAGTGAGTCAACATCATCAGTCATTTAAATATAGAAAAATACCTGGTTTTCAAAGGAAAAGCAAAATACAGCTGATCACGCCGTAGTAAATGGTGATAAATCACTTGGGAAGGACAAAAAAAATAGTGGAAGTCGTGGCAAAAATAGTAACCTCATTCAATTAAAAAAAAAATTTGAACAATTACACAAAGGTAATCAAATTTTGTTATGTCCTCCAGTAACACAAGAAGAGTGAAATGTTGAATTGCACAGTATTTCTATGAGTGACCTATACCTTAGGAGTTCGTAGACATTTATAGTGGGAGCTTGTGTACGATGTCCAGATTTAATATAATCGAATCTAATAATATAATTTAATATATAATATAATCTGGAATATTAGTAACCTAACCATTAGCGCTCGTTCCTTGAAAATAACATCTGGTCTAAGAAAATGGAGGGAAACATGTTTTTTCTTCTATTTTTTTCCATTTCTGTCAGATTGCAACTTTCTTTTTTATTAGAAAGAGAAGGCGAAAATCAATCATCTTTTAGATTTGGATTATCTGTTTTGACACTGAAAAAGAAAAACACCTTGAAATTCAATTTTAATTGCTCTGTTTTAAAATTAAATTCAATTGACCACTAGTTTTGTACCTGAAAAGAAAATCCAAATATCAACAGATACAAGGGTTAAAGTGTGTTTATCAGGAGTGTAGTGTCTGTGTAAAGACCAGTACTTGCAGGAATCCCTGTGTGTTATCTAATCATGGTTAAACAAACTGTGCCATCTGCTGTGAACATGCCAGAGACTTTTATGGCTTTCTTTCAGTTTTACAACAGCAGTAATTATTTTATGACAATCTCATTACACCACACTGTAAAAAAAAAAGACAATCAACAGCAAAAAGGTGTAAAATTGCAACGTAAAAAAAACTGTAAGGGAAAATACAAAGCAAAGTTCTTTAATTAAGACGATTTTTATGCTAAGGATTAAATCAAATGTTAGCAAAACCAGATTTATATGCAGAAATGTATGTATTTCTATTGTTTTGAGAAAATAAAACTGTAAATTGAAAAACAAAGTGGTGCCATTTAAATTACAAAACCACAATGTTGAAATAACTGCCTATTTGCCTTTTTTACTAAAAAAAAAAGTAATAAAGTAAACATTTAACAATTTGAAATTTTAAACATGTAAAAATAATGGGAGGATGTTCAGTTAGTTGAACAGGTTGTTCAATGACCAGAGGGTTGGCAGTTTGAATCCAAGCTCTGACTGTGTGTTCTAACAAACTCTGTGGACACTGAACTCTAATGCCACCTTTCCACTGCAAGGCACGGCTCGGCTCAGTTCGGTTCGGCCCCACACCAGCTCGCTTCGATTGCATTTCCATTACAACACCGTGCCGCCTCGAGGACCCCTGCTTCATAAGTAACACGTATGCGTTACGTCATTGACGCACGACGTCGTGACCAATCCCAGGGCACGTTTTCTAATGGGCGGTTCTCACTACGTCATTACGCATTCTCTGCCCGACTTCGGCCCGGTTTCAGCCCGGCAGGCAAGCAGGGCTGATAAAATCTCGGCTCGGCCCGCTTTTAGGAAGTGGAAACACGCACTTTGTTGGGGTGGAGCCGAGCCGAGCCGAGCCGAGCCGTGCCTTGCAGTGGAAATGTGGCATTAGAGTTCAGTGTCTATGTAGAGTACAGTCCATTTACTGTTTACATTCACTGTTAAACTTACATTTTCAAAATGTTACATTTACATGTTTAAAATGTTAAATCACCAGTTTACTCTGTAAATATGTTTACAGTTTGATTTGTTTTTACAGGATTATTCTGGCAACCACAGTCGCCAGTTTATTTCCATAAAAATAACAGTATTTTTTTTTAACAATGCAGTGTATTTTCCAGAAATATTTGTATATTTCATAGCTGTACAGAAGAGTCTTAAACATGCTTTATTGATATTCTAGGATATGCTTTATGAAGAAATAATGAGTATAACCAATAATGAAATGAGATCCAAGTCACAATAACAAATGATTCATGACTGATTCCTTCAGGGTAAAAATAACAGGAAGGACACCAACACTGTAAGAGTTCTCAGTTTCCGGTCAGAGTTTAACATCTGGATGTAAAACAGCAATGGAAAAATCACTTGGAGTATGTCCGTTCTGTTCAGGCGCCACCACTGCTGGGAATTGTGGGAGAATAAGGTTTATACAGGCAATCCATCCTCCGCAGATTTTAGATAAAGTTGTTGTGTTTCACCCAGGCTTCCAGTGGCGTAACAAAGACATATTTGACATGGGGTCATGTTTTCAAGCACCGGGGTCAGGCAGTGTTGCAGAAACTCTTGCACAGCTGATTCAAGGCAGAAGCTTTTGGGAAATCATGTGCCTCACTAACTGAACAAATTTGTGCAATGCTTGATTTCAGTACAACAAACTGACAGAGGAACTGGTGTGTGTGTGTATTTGTGTTTGTACTCAGCTAAGTGGCCTACAAATCTGTTCAGTCGTGTGGACTTTGTCCATCTGTTGGGCAACACAGTGACAGAATGACTGTAATGACAGCTCCAAGGTTGGAACAATATCAACATGTTAAGAACACAACACAAGGCTAGTATTTTTTTTAAATCATTAATCTGTGTTGTTTATTACACTTGAATGCCACTATACACTGTAAACCCTAACGAGTTCAGAAAACTCTAAATCTGTTGTAACTGACTAGATACAAACTTTTTGGTTTCGCTAAATTTTTTGAGTTACACTACACTTAAAAAAACATGTGTTCAGGTGACTTAATCTTTATTCTTCAAAAATTATTTAGTTTTTTTTAACATTCCCTTAACTTAATATTTATGCCTTCGTTGCACTTAAATTATTTAATTGAACAATACTTACAAAAACTAAATCATATGGAAAAAACAGTAAAGGCATTGTTGTTCTTATAGCCTTCACTCATGGTTCTGTTCTTAAAAACACAAAAATGAACATATAAACTAACACATAAACACACGTAAATGAACATTTGAACAGTAACATAAAAATAATAATGAACTGAATAACCCTACTTAACTCCTGCTCATAAAACAACACATTTTTAACACAAATACCCACAATGCAATGTG
>JAPTYR010000015.1:11080471-11097046 GCA_029814505.1 Siphamia roseigaster | reverse complement strand
TATCTATCTATCTATCTATCTATCTATCTATCTATCTATCTATCTATCTATCTATCTATCTATCTATCTATCTGTCCCGAATAAGTCTATTTCTATCTTGATTGTTGATACATTGATGTAAAATGTGATACTAGTTTGAAATACAGGCTCATTGTAGCTTAAAGAACATGTTCACATCATTTATTGAAAGGATTTTAATCACATAGTAGAAGAAGTAACTAAATATTAAATATACTTTAATCATGAAAGAACAAAGAACTTGATTTTAATTTTAAAATTTTGTACATGTAATGTAATTTTTGTGGACTAAAGTTCATTGATGCTTTGATTATGAAGTTGTCACACCATGTTCTTCTATTATGAATTAATATTTATGTAAATCTTGTGAAAATTAAGACATATTGTTGAGTACATTGGAAATAAACTGCAATAGCATAAAGTGATACAAAATAGGAGCATAGACCAAAGATTAAACCCTTAAAATTAAAAAAAAAATTTTTTGGACCACTTAATTTTTAATAATAATAATTTCACGTAACTACCAATTAGCATGGCGGCTCAAACTGAAAAATGAAGAATACATGTTTGAGTAGAAATTATTTATTTATTAATTTATTGTAGATCGAGAAGAAGAACAGGCTTCTGGTTTAGAGATACAGCTTGGGTCTGGATTTATTTGATATATTTGATATTTTAATTGAATTAATTACATATACACAGTACATGATACATAGGAATGCAGAAATGGAATATAATATTCATAATTAGTGATGTTCTAACAGTTTCAATCCAACAGCAATAATAACAAATAATGCAGATAGACAGCTATCTGCAGTACATGCCTGTAGTGACTGCAATAATAAGCATGTTTTTTTTTTTTTTTTTTTTTTTTTATTAGTTTCATCCACCTTAATCAGTCAGGATGGTATTTATGTTGTCCAACTATTCTATGTATGACCCTTCCCTGCTTCATCCCTTTTACTCATACTCTTAGTTTACACACAGTTCCCCCTCAGATAATGGACTACACGCTGCAATTTATCAGCTCTAACCATGTTATTGGCCTCTAAAATAAAAATTCTTATCACCAAATTTTACTAGTTTATACATATATGTTTAAATATTTATTTTAGATGTGTTATCCGTGTGTAATGTGGTGCTTTCTGGGCCTATGTAATTGCCCCTCATAGAATAAATAAAGCAAAACTGAGCTGAATGGGATTCATTTCTATTCTATTCTATTGACGCTTCCCACTTCCACTATGAGTAAACGTTGAGGCTTTTCAGGGATAATGTAAAAAGTGGCTGAAATGATAGAAATAGCTCCTCGTTTGTCACTACTATAAAATAACCTTCCTGAAGCTGCCCGTTGCTGACATTAAGGTAAACGACGCCTCCACATCACCAGGAGTGATGCATCTGGTCAATAGGCAATCTCTGGACGCAAAGTGGAAAGTTCTACGCAGTGCGCACGCGCTCCCCGGGATTAATGTCAAGGCACAAAAGTGGCGCTACACCGTTCCGAGCTCTACTCCGGTAAGCGAATTTCACAGACGTTTTTTTACCTCCCAGTTTTACGCTTAATGGCTCAAAGTTTGGGGAACTTGTGCGGGGCGTCAGGTGGCTGTCCGGGTACGCGCCCAGGTGTCACACCGGGACAGGCAGACACGTTTGGAGCTCAATAAACAGTTAATTTGAAGAGATTTCCCCCAGTGCTGTGTGTGCTGTGGCTGCTGCCGCCTCTAGTCTCCAGTATTGTTCAGTTGGTTCCCTAATGGCGGACGGCAGGCAGTGCTGTTTTCCGCTGGGGGAGGAGGAGGAGGGGGCAAATCCTATACGCTTTTTTAAACTATTGGGTTTTTAGACTAACTCCATATCCACTCATGTCAACATGCCCGAGGAATTTTCTTTTAAGAGTCGTTGTTTACCACCGCATGACACAAATGAAGGCAGTTCATGTGATACGTAACGCGAGGGCGCCCCTAGCGGTGACCAGGTATATTTGCCACTGATTGCACCAGGGGTGGACTCGTACAGGGTAACTTTCCAATTAAAACCCCAGCGTCTCAGGTATCATAAAAATCGGGGTTTTTATTCCGATCCCCTGCCTGCTCTGGGGGAACCGACATATGTACGTCCATAAAATAACCCTAACCCTTTATAGATGAGGCTCTGGGAATAGAAGCACACGTTGAAACCGGCGGAGGATTGTGTTTTTGACTGTATATCCTGTGCATTATTTGCCCCAGTTTCTGCCAATCACATAAGTTGTGATCATTTTAGTGCAATCCTAACAATGGCGCAGTCTATGTCTGATCTCCTCCCCTCGATCCGCCGCTAATCCAATGGCTGTTTGCGCCAGGAAGAGCAGGGGTGGGAACGGAACGGAACGGAACACCCTGAACCACGTTTTTTCTGGATCCCAACTTGGGAGCCAACCTACCTACCCCCCTCGTTTACCCGGGTTATTTATGGAAGAGCTGCACAGCCCAGGTAGAGCCGGTTCTGTTCTTGGTTAAAGTTTTGGACCTGCTCTCCAGGAACAAGTTTGTTGAATTTTTCCTGCTGGAGAAAAAGGGAAGGGGAGGTCGGATCATGTCGGGTGATAGTCACCGCGGTGCCTGGACCAGATCTGGTGCTGTGGTGGTCCTCGTCATGGATCTGAGCTTCTAGCCGGTGTTAATAATCAAGGGCACATCCAGGGGGACTTCAGCGGCCCCTGGAAGCTTGGTACAGGGTGTCCTACTGGGTTTCAGAGGAGAGCTGGTTAGACACTGGAGGATAGTCCGCTTTAGTTCTGCATCCAGCAGCCAGGTAACCGGAATAAACCGTATTTTAGACCAGCAGCTGAGTTGAGGGATGTTTTGGCTGCGCATTACGCATCACCTATCAGTGACATAAGCCTTATATAATAATTCTCAGCGTTTTATTTCAATATCTTCTAATCTGTGGCGCACACATCTGCACGCCCCCACCTTGTGACCTGCTGTAAGTATGATGCCAATTTGCCTGAATGTGCAGAGGTAGAGGAGCACCTATGTAAGGTGATGATGTGGCTGGGGTTGGTCTGGCGCAGCCGCTGTTTTTAACTGTTCAGATGCACACAGCCGGCCTGAGCCTAGCGCCAGCCCACCTCTCTGCGTGTCCACCTGGTGTTGACGTTGGGAGCAGGGAGGTTGCATGTCAGAGCTCATTAATGCTGGACCCTCGTTTCCCTCTCATCCACGTGAATGCAGGCTGGCTCTTAGTTCTGCATTGCAGTCTGAATTGAGTCTAGACCGGGCTATTTTTTCCCCACAGAGTACCACTGGGCTGCTTTGCACATGGATTCCTTCTGTTGGTGTGATTTCAGGACCGAAAGCTGTGGTGCATTTTCTGTGCAGTTCAGATCTGGGGTTCCTTTAACCCCACAGTTCATCAGGGATTAGCCTACACAGTCAGTCACCTCAGCACATGTGCATTCTCTGCGTATGCTGGGTACATACATTCATATGCTAACCCAGAATTGTATTACAGTGGTGGAATTGCATCCTGTTTCTGTACAGTCAAGAACAGGTTATTGATCTTGAATGTCATGGTGTTTTGGCTTGTTCTTCCTGTCACATGGTCACCATGCACAACTCTTCCTCCTCCTCCTTCAGCATCAGTATTTGAGGCATTAGATTTTAACACTCTGCATACACATATAATGCATCTCTGCCACTCTAGCCCTTCTGAGAAGCATTGGGAGTTGATGAGATTTTATTGATACTAATTCTATTATCAATTCTGCTTGGCAACCAGGTTCTTTATTGATTTTCTTATTGATTCCTGATCAGTTTTCTGTGTGGAAAAAGTAAGTCTGCACAGGTTTTTACTTTCTATGTAACTGTTTCAATGTTCCACTATATGAACAGAGAAATGGAAAATAGAAAACAGTAGAAATATAACTGCTCATTCTTGTTGGTTTATAGCAACATCTAAAAAACAAATTCAAATGCTTACAGGCATATGATGATGCTTCTGTTTTTGGAAATAGTTCTCAGATATTTTTTGATGTTCAATGCTGTTTCTTAGCTTGGATGAACTTTGACCCAGGCAGTTAACATTATTTTTTTTTCAGGAAGACTTATGATCAAATGTGGACATATCAAGTACATTGCTGTGTTTCTGCTGACCCTTTTGTGGTTTCATTAAAATATAAGCGTAGCTGAAATCAAAACGTTTCTGTTTTATTGTAGAATTTTTACAGAAATGGTTAACGCTGTACTCTAATTAAAATGTGGAGAAAAAAAAACATTATTCTGCAACTCCATGGTTCAACACCTTTTAAATGTTTCACTGAAGGGACATTAAATTAGATGCACTTTCTCATTGATGGAGTAAATAACTTACCACTGAAATGATTGATCCCAGACATTTTTTTCCAGTTGACTAATAAGTTGATTATTGGTTTTGGGGAATATGTATGTCAATGCATTGTTTAACATAGTTTAGTGAGAATTTGAGCTACATTTTCCAGTGTGTCTGTAGGTCTGTGAAATTTCTGTTGACCATGAACATTGAGTTTGTTGCAAGTGTTCCTTGAGAGTAAGAGGGTCTGATGAGATCATATCTTTAAAACAACACCAGCATCTCAAATGTTGGAAATGCTGGTGAATGGAGACAGTTATCATGTTTAGCTGAAGTAATTGTATAAGTTGTGACAAGCCTAGTGGTCAGTTCTGGTTAAATGTTTTTGCGATTGCAATTTTGTGTGGACTTTGAGATGACTTTGTTGTTTAAGTGGTGCACTGCAACTGAAAAATATGATAATGTAACACAATAAATGCTTCAGAAAAGAATGTTTCACTAAATACTGGTTGTGTGTGGCTGTGAGAGAAGCTTATGAGGTGTTGATTTATAATCCTTTATGGCTGTTTTTTTTTTTTTTTTTTTTAACTCTAGCTCATAGGGCTGTTGACAGAAAAATACCCATCTGTGGAAATATATAAAATTAATTTATTTAATTAAGTTCTTATTTTCTTCAAATCATGATAAATGCCTCGACTGCATTTGTTACCATATGTTCCAAACCTTTTTTCATAGGGTAGGGTATTAAAGTGCTTTTTAACCATCTACTGAAGTACAGGACCCATGCATGTTGCAGGTGAATATTTAGTAAAAAGTAATGGTGAGCTGTTTACTGCATTCAATATTAAATATTTTAGTGCACTCTGACTGGTTACACATGGAACAGTATTAGCCCATCAGCAGTAAAATGAGAAAATTATTTATTCATTAAATGCTCTTTATTTATATTCCCTCCAGTCCAACAAATTATACTTTGAGTCTGTGATATGACAGGTATTTTTACAAATGTTCATATTGGAGTTTCTCTAAAATGTAACTTTAAAATTTACTCATGTAATTTATGACCCAAATGTAAGCCTATGACAAGGGTGGCTCACAGAAGTACATCTTGGGATCAAATACAGTATAGCCTTTTTGTGTGGAGTTTACATGTTGTCTTCAGGTGCTATGTCTTTGCCCTGCAGTCCACGAAGACTCAACTTGTAGGTTTATTGATCAGTCTTAATTGCCTGTCTGTGTGAATGTCAAAGTAAATGAACTGATGACAGATCCAGGGTGTACCCCACCTCCACCTGGTGTCAGCTGGGATGGGCTCTGGCCCCTTTGTGCCATATGTACCCGGGTTCCAAACACTGACCTCGTTAATTATGTGTAATGAGTCCCAGTCCTAAAAGAACATATGGGTTGAACCAGTAATCCTGGTTTTAATTTATTCATAACCTCCAGTTTAGAGCTGTAGTGATATGTCCATTAAATATCACATTAATCTATTCTGAGAAATGATTGAGGAACTTTTCAAGATGAAGTCAGCTCACTTTTATATTTCAAGTTTATTGCCTCCTTTTTGACATTTAACAGAATATCATTGGATGGTGGACCACAGGCATTTTAGGCTATTCTCCTTTGCTTTGAGAAAGTAATGTTTCATAGCCTATTTGACAATTTTTTTTTTAATCTCAAATGTTATACAAGTAACTGATCTAAATTGATTATTTCAGCTATATTCCATTCATGGAAACAATTTTTCCATTTCGTACAGGATGTTTCCTTAAGCTCCATAAGGAGGTCAGGGTCATTTTATAGACTGCAAGTTTCCATTAGAACAAAGGGATGTTTGGAAAAAAGGCTTAAAGTGAACAGATGTAAGTGATTGAAACTATCACAAGTGCTTATGTGCTACCTCAGATAATGTTATAATTCTGTGATTTGTTTTCCTCTTTTTTCCCTGCTCATTGACCCCACCCACTGCCACCACAACCACCAGCACAAGAGCCAAAATGGCCGCCACTGTGATGTCAAGGCAGTGACCTGGCTATCTCTGTAGTGTTGACTGTGCTGAAGGCTGCATCCAGCCGTTTCCTGTTCAGTGAGGGTGTTGGATTGTTGTTTCCATGGGAGTTTGTCTGTTTGTGTTTTTGTGTGTATCTCTTTGCTGCATCTGACAGCAGTGATGTGATGTGTGGCTCTCAGCTACCCTCATTGCTGTGTAACATGAAAAGGACATTTTGACAGAAACAGATCAACAGAGGGTGCAATTGTCCCCAAATCCAAACTCTTAAAATGCCAGCAAATCAATCTTGATCATATTTTCAAATGATTTATCTTCTTTTGGACCTACCAGGATGCTTTAGAGTCCCTCAGTTCAGAGCACTTGACTGTCAGTTTGATATTCTTGTGTATTTTGACAATTCTGGGATTTCTTTGTGGGGATATGTAAGCCATTTAAATTTAGCGTTGGCCAAGTCAACAGCACCCAGATGTAGAGCACAGAGAATGAGTCCCTGTGGTGGTGGGCCTTACCGTCACCATGGCAACCAAGGTGTAGCTTCACTGGTTGCCAAGGGCAACTAGAGGAGGCTGTGTTAAGCAACATGCAGGGGTAGGAGGGAGTGTTGTGACGTGACAGACAGCAGGTGAGAGGAGGAGGGGGGTATAGTGAACAGGAAGAGGGAGGAGGAAGATGAGGATGAGAGGAAGATGAGGCTGAAAGGAGGAGGAGCCTGTTGCTGGGCAGGCACTGCATCTTCTTTCAACTGCCTATGTTAAATGGGATTTTCATGTTAAAAATGCAACAAGACTGTCATTCAGCTTCATTCTCATAATTATTTCAGCAGTAAATGGATCTATTATGACCATGAAATTCCCGTTGATTAACTGTCAAACAAAAAAATTGTGACTGACTCATTTGTCTTTGTTCATCCTATAGTCTAATAATAATGTAATAATATACATTGACATCTTGTGAGGAAGAACCAGTTATTTGTATCAAACAACTAAACATACTGATTTCAAGGTGTTGATGTCGGGTGATGTTCATCAAAATTAGTCAAATATTAGAAGTTAAGCATGTGGACCTTCTCCTGTTACCCCATATAGGTGCCATTAAGCCTGAATGGGAGGGTCCAAACAACCAAAAACTGTGGGAATTGGCCAGCTTAAAAAATAGTTGATCTCTAAAATATTAGAGATGAGATATTTCACGTCATGATAGTTCCTAATAGGATAAACAGTTAAATTATGCTGTTTTGGCATTAAGGTTATTGGGTTAATGAGTTTGTTAAAGTTGATTATGATTCTTCTGCACTGAGCACATCCAGTTGAATTGATTAAATCTACTGTAGTCTTGTCTGGTGCTGCCACTGTGGTCATGATGCTGGAGTTGATTTTAGAAAATGAGCTCAGATTGTGTTCTGTTGTAGTATGTTTGGATCATGACGTGTAACAGAAGCCACAGTTTATCTATCAACAAGTTGTGGACAGTTGTCGAACTGTTCTATGTAACCATGGCACTGTTCCAAAAGTTTAAATTTTGAGCACTGCCAAAAAAAAACCCCAAAAAACACTGTGCACTTAAGGATGCTCAGTTATAAATACTAGGGGAAAAAAAAGGAAATAGACACTGGAAGTGCACAAATGGTTATCTGACACAGACCTTGATCACTCTTTCTCTAATGGTGTTAGTAGTGATTCCAGCCATCGTGCTAGGCCGTCATTCGATTCAGTCTTTTTGCACTATATTTCTTTTCTGAATGACTACTCTGACGCAGCATTAAGTTGGTCAGCCCCATCATCACCACAATGTCCATTTCTGCCTTTAAGTCAAGACAATCTGAGGTGAAAGACTCACTTCTAGTTTATGCAGGATTAAAATTAAGAGGATGTTGTGAAACAATAGGTTCAACATATTGTTTTTATGTCTTCCAGGCGGTTTATCCAAATATAGCTATACATGACCTGCTTATAGCTTAAAATCTTAGATCGATCTGTCTGTCCATCTGTATCTATCGATCGTAAAATGACATATTGTTTTATTGAGCATATACACATTTTAGGGAAAATGAATGTTTCGTTGACCTAATTTTCCATCATTGACAAGATTACACTAATGTTAACCATAAATTCATGTTTACCAATTAGCCTAGTTTGTATAAAACATACACAGAGTATCACCTATTGGACAGGACTGTTACTACACCATCCCCCAAAGGGGAGGCAGGGGGTATTATTTTGGTTCAGTTTGTTTGTTTAACACTCTAGTTGCAAAATTATTGGTTGGATTCATAGATTGCCAGTGATGAAGAATAAATGTATTTTGGGAACACTAGGGAGGATGCACGCATGCGATTTCAGTCGGTAGGGTGCGCACGTGTGAGTTTTAGGACATGTGTGACGGTTTCCATTTTGCTTATAATACTATGGGGGTACGGGCAATGTGGTCTGTGCCCCCTGCAGAAGTGAAAGTCAAACTTTATGCTCATTTATCTTTTTCCTACTAATTGAAGCTTCACAAACTGTCATTTAAGGGGCCAGGACATTTGTCCTGGTCTATAATATATTAATAAGTAATGCGATGGTGATAATTTTTTTGTATGAAATGTATGGTATGGCTGCAATGATTTTGCGGTGGTGCTGTGTCACACCCATGGCAAAACCGTACTGCCAGAAATCAATGGATCAATGCCAAAATAAGCTACAGTATGTGGGAGGGGTGGTGTTTGTTGTGCCTTCCACTACTTGTTTATTTAATTGTTTGCTTAATACATTGCATTGTGTTTACCCGTGGCCACAGGGTATTGTCATCAGTCCATCATCTGTCTGTCTGCCCTTCCATATGTGCAAAAAGTTTGGCATGCACTGATTATTCAGGCCACTGGGTGGCAGTAGTGCAACTGATATGTCAGGCCGAGGGTTTTGAAGTGTATGTAGTAAGAAGAAGGTTGAGCTTAACCACATCAATAATATAAAATTCATGAAACTTGAATGAATTTGGACTTAAACTTATTTTTAGCACTATTTGATGTTTATACTCAAAATTAAGTGACTGGGGAGTATTGTGCATTAGGGTTTCCAGAGGCTCCAGAGGACAGTTTAATTTACCTCAGAATGTAGCATGCATATTAGAGACTGACAGATGACTGGTCTGCTAGCTCAGGCAAGTGTGACCAAATCTGTTTTTGTGAAAATCTATTTTTAAAACTTAATTTTGGTGAAGCAGTCACAGAATAAATCCAACCATTTTTGTTGACATACAGAGGAAAGGTGGCAGGTGTCCTCACTTTCACAAAGGTGAAGGGTTCCCTCTGGGGACACCTGAACCACCTGTACATCTGTCAGACATCATAAAACCAGTCACTGCTGCTGCTTCACCTAATTGTCTCAACCTTCTGTTTGTGGTGGCAGGTGGTTGCCTTAGCGATGGATGGGGAGTCAGAACCAAACCCTGTCGTAGCAGAAGAGGGAGGGGAGCGGGTGGAGCTCGTGGATGCCACTCCCTCCCCCCAGCGACAGAACACGCCCCCCTCTGAGGAGGCTGGGGAGGCTGTTTCCATGGTAACAGAAGATGGGGCCACAAAGGAGGATGGCGCAGAGGACAATGATGATGATGTGGTTCTGGTAGAGGAGGAGGCCCCCCAGCCTTCAGACATGCCCAGCAGCACCTGCACAGAGCCAGCTGCAGACGTGTCCACAGCAGCCATGCCTTCCAAGACCCTAAGTCCTCCTCTGTCTTCCAGTACTTCCACTGTGGCAGCGCCCACAAAGCCTCCAACCACAGCTGCAGAGCCTATCGTCATTGATGATGAGGAGGACTCTGAACAGAAAGACACTTCCTCCTCCATACCAGTGCCCCCTGGAGGCTCGCCCTCATCAAACTCGGCAGGTGCACTCAGCAGCACTGAGCCAGATTCAGAAATCAGGATTGCCAGTGTCACCACACTGGGGTCAAGTAGCCAGAAAGGAGGCTCACCAGTTTCCACAGTAAATAGTCCACCACATACAGAGGACATCCAGGCAGACATGAACCTGATGATAACCTCAGTCACGTCTCTGCAGGGAGAGGCTGCGTGTGACACAGAGGTAAGATTCAACTCCTTTTGTAATCTCATTAACTCATTTTTTTTTTTTTGTTTTGAAATGGATTCGAAGATCTGTTTTATACTTCACTTTCAGAGATATTTTAAAAAGGTGTTGTGGGTCATTCAATGCCAACATACCAAGACCTCAGACCTCATAAGTTTTCTTCTAAACATAATAAACTTTATTCAAGTTTATAATTTAATGAACTAGTAAATTTAATGTGGTTTTGTAAGCTTCACAATTGGTAATTTGTCACTGGACTGAGTTGAAAGTTTCTAGTGATCATCAAAGAAACCGTAGAATAATGTTTTTAATTGTTGAATAATGTTTGGGTAATCAAATTGATGAAATGAAATTAAATTTTTACCAAAATGAAAAATGTAACTTAATTTTCCCTTTTTTGGAACATAAATTTGATTTAGTGTGGTATTGTTGTAGCATTGTCTCCTAGTGGAGGTTGCAGATCTTAGTAAATACAGCTGAAAACCTAAGATATTTTGACTATTTTCTTGAGAAGGACTTAGAATATTTAAGTATTTAAATATATGTTGCATCTTTATTTAATTTCATTTGAAATGCCTGTGAAATACATTTATTCCCCCTTCTCTGCCATGAAAAGACAGAAGTTGTCATCACAAACTGTCTTTCAGTATTTTCAGTCTCTTTTAATATGTACTAATTAAATCAAAAAGAAAAAGTGAAGCTATTAATTATGAAGCAAAATATTACTTTCAACGCAAGTGTAGTAGTTTGTGATAATTTATCATATTTATTTCAAATTACGCTTTACAAAATGTGAATGAAACTTTTGGCGAAGTGGATGTTGTTGTCTTGCATTGACTCTTTCTGTATAGAGCTGAAAGTTATTGATCTCAATCATTCTTCAGTTAATGACCTATTGATACTTGTTTTCTGTATTTGGCTCCATGTCACCTTATTTTCAGTGTTGTGTCCCTAAAAATAAAAATGTAGCTGAGCTCCTTGTGTATATAGGCAGGTGAAGGCCACGCAGAGGAAAATGGTCTGCAGATCAGCAGCACGTTCAGCCTGAATCCTGACACCCCATCTGGTCGACCAACAGCCTCCTTCAACCCTGGGCGGGGCTCGGGGCCCATGGGCCAGCTGGTACAGAATGGAGACACAGGGACGCACAACAGAGCAGGTAATGAATTTATTATCAGAAATACAGACCACTAAAGAAACGTATGAATGTAGAACACCTGGTGTGTTTTGATTGTACAGCTGGACAGTTATGAGCCTTATTGATGTGAGTCAATAACCTGAGGATCTGAGAAAGCTTTATGCTCCTCCTTAGCTCCACAGGGATTCAAGGTGGGGCTGCTGATTGTAAGAGACATTTCTGCATCAAAATTTCACATTTGCAACAATAATATTTGCATTTATTACCATTCTGACATCTTGTTCCCCCACCCATTTAAAAAAAATTAAATTTAAACTTGAGAAACCAGTGTGTGGTGACCTGGATCAATGACAATAGAACCTGTGATTTTTGTCCTCTCATGGTCAGTTTAGTAACAGATTTACAGAGGTAAGTAAAAGACTGGCATACTTCCCTGAAGTAGCACCAATGTTGTGGTGGTTGTAATAAAAATTGCTTGTGTGAATGTCCATTCAAATAAAAATAAAAAGTATGTATTTAAAATATGTAGTTGGGAAAAATGTAAGCTTTTTTTGGATATATAAAAATATCGATTTTCAGCATTCTTGGTTTGCAGTAAATCTGTTGGTTAATCTAGTTCAAACCTAGCTTACACTGAAAATGAAGCTGTTGCATTTCTTGGACTTGAAATTTAATCAGACTTGTCTTGTGTCCTTTAAAAAATCTCCTTGTTACTTCTGTGGCATTTCATCATGACTGCATGGCATGGATTGAACAACTTGTCTTACTGTTTTGGAACAGGAGATCGCATATAATGTTCTAACACATAATTCATAGAGTTCAAATAAGATCCATCCATTCCATTCTGCCTCTACACCCTCAGTTTTGTCTTCATGATGACACGATCATGCTTCCTGGTATAACAAATGTAATATTTTAAAAGTTAGTCTTGTCACTAGTCATGTGAAAGGAGCCAAGATCTCCATCCGTGAAAGAATGGACTGATGAACTGATTAAGATTTCACCATACAAACACATGCTGACTAGAACTGACTGTAAAAGGAAAGCAAATGAGGCATGGGTTCGGTTTTGGCTGCATGTAAATTTAAATTAGAATGGAAAGAATTGACTGACTTATTTTTCTTATCTTTCATGTCCATTATTTTCTTACTTTAGTGTTAAGGGATGGCTGTCTACAATTCCATGTAAAACTTGTGTTGTTTCTGTTCTATGCATGCTGCTCTGCTTTGAAAAATGAATACGAATTTGAACTAGGAAAAAAAGCACTCGGAGAGTGCAGACCTCTGCCAAGCAGCTCAGTCCCCCCCATATTGGGATTTCCACCTAAAATAACAGTCCTACAATTATTTTGTCTCCATCCTTAGAATTCATGACCATGAAAATGTTCCTCTAGCAAGTGGATTCATGTTGATATCATTAGTAGTTCAGTAGTTGTTCACTAAATTGACTTTTTGGATAATGGTGGCTTTTTTTTTCTTCTGGATCATCACCAAAATGTAATTATTTGTTCCTTTCATCATCCTCAACATTCCCTGAAAATTTCAGCAAAATCGGTTCATTAGTTTTTGAGCTATGTTATAAACAAACAAACAAATGAAAATCGCTCGTAGAGCGAGTGGTTGTCGAAGTCGAATCCATATAAAAGCTGTTACGATTGACAATTTATCAACTTCCGGTCATGACGGGTGTAGCCTATTCGATGTAGAAATCTCCCAGCTACATTTTGCATCTAGCCGCGAGTTTCTACCACGAATTTTGAGGAAGATAAAGCGATTTTAAAGATTTTTTGTTTTTTCCTTGACCTTTGACCTAGATTCATGAAAATCAATAGGCTTCGTACTTAGACGATGCTTTATCTGATCCCGAAACTTGGTGACGATCAAGTGCATAGTTTCTGAGAAAAACGTGTTTGTGATATACAAAACAAGAAAACAAACTCTTAACCGAACCAAGAAAGAAGGTTGTCGATTTCGACAACCAACAAACAAACAGATAAACGCCAGCAAAAACATAACCTCCTTGGTTGAGGTAATGAAAGGTCATGACCTGGGGATGCCTCACGCCATGATGTCATAGCTGTCTGGTTAGGGATCATGAGCGTTCAGGGATATACCCCTTGCCAGCACTTCAGATGCCAAAACCATGCCTGGTTTTGAAAGTTATCGATGTGGAAAGGCCATGGTAGTTTATACACATAAGGTCAATGCTTCCCAAACCTTTTCTGAAGCCCTTTAGAACAGTAGTAGTCTTATCCCTGTTCTTTACATATTGTACTATATCCGTGTCAATTTCCTGTGAAGCTTTTTCTGTACAAGACACGTTGACATGACACAGATTCTGCTTTAATGAATGAGTGTTTTTTTAGTTTGTTTTTTTTTCTTTGACACTGCTTGAATGTGAAGTATCGAAGTGACGTCTCTACATAGTTGGCTCCATACTGTTCACATTTGGAGACACATGACACACTGTGGTCTGTGTTCGTTACCCGGTGGTGAAGCCGGGGGCAGGATAGGCTTCATCACAGTTTCTGTTTTTTTATTTTTGTAGTTTTGACATTTGGTGTAGATTCACTGTCTGCTCACATCAATGTGGCAGTCATTTCACAGACGTGTCCAGGCTCTGCTAACAGTGCAGAACCATGCATCATTTATATTTAGCCTGGCAGTGGCCCCCCCGATCTCCCATCTCCAACACCCCCTGTCGTGAGAGCCTTACCCTGTCTGGGAACTACTGTTTTCAATGTGTAAAATTTGCACTTTGAGTCATTAAGCCAGAGAAATTGTTGGGTATATTCCCAGAAAATGAGAAAAACACCCTAATGCCTAAAGTTTTCATCTGACAGCTGTGACCTGAGGTTAACGTGTTCTATCATGAGACCAATTCATTAATCGCAGATGCAGCTCAGGAAATTTTGAGCCAATGAAATTACACAGTTGCTGCATTTTCATCATGTTTTGTGCATAAATCTCTAAAATTATAGTCAAATATCATATTATTGCTGAATAACTGACTTACTCTATTTCAAAAGATCAGGTATAATACGAGCAGTTCCATCAGGTAACTGATGTTAAGTACCTGAGAGTCACTGCTCCGTCAGTCAATTATCCTTAGTGACATGTTTCCTTTTTCACAAGCTGTTCCAGCACCAGTAGTGACACAGACTTGAATTGTCTGATTACCTGGGCTGTAATGGACTGGTCACTGACCCCGTGCAGCAGACACCAGTCTAAAATGACACATTATCGGCACCAAAGCTGGGTTGTATCTCTACAACAATGACAGAGTTCAAAGTTTATGGTTCAAACAACAAGCGCAAACACATGCCCTCCACTCAATCTTGCTCACTCATTGCTGTTTGTTTACTCTGCCCAAAGGATCAATAAAATTTGATCTGATCTTGTCTACTCTAATCTAATCAAATCTAGTCTAATTTACTCTAATCTGATCTAGAGTAGAAACGAATCTTCAAGGAATTCGAATAACTCGAGTGCAAATAAATGTTCGAGGCAGACTCTTTGCCTCGAAGATTTTTTTAATTCATGTGAAAGTTCATCTTGTTGCTATCATATCACTATGGCACCTCTGCTATCATTGTTTCAAATGGACTGTTTAAATTGTAATACTGTTCATCTGTACATGTCAAAGATGTTCAGCAGCACGATACGCTCAACCATGTCTATGTGCTCAACTGTCAGTGAAAATGGTAGAAAGTTGCTTAAAAAATAAAAAAATGTACCATATTATGCTGTATAAGGCAGCAGCAAAATAGCATTAGCCTACCACTGTTGCACTTCATCAATGCTACAACACCAACTGCGTGAAGTTGGTCCCCCTTCCATTGTTCTTTTTAATTTATGCATTCAGTAGACGCTTTTATCCAAAGTGACTTACAAGTTCACAGGGCATTGGCCGGGAACCGAACCCAGGCCTCCCGTGCAGCAGGCAACAATTCTACCACCGAACCACCAACACACAATTACTCAAATATCGCTCAAACATCCATCCATCTTTTGAACCACTTTACCCCTAGAGGGTTGTGGGGGTGGAGCTTATCCCAAGTTGTAATATTGCACATATACACATTATAAATTAAAGCAGAGTATTATTAAAATTGCACTTATTGCACTTCACATTTTACATATTGGGCTGAATGTGGAAACTAAACTAACATGAGTTTGTAGTAGTGCATATTCTTTGGAGGAAGCCGGAGAACCTAGAGAGAGAACCATGCAAAGATGGGGAGAATGAGAAAACTCCAAACATTTATTATCCCTCGAAAAAAAACATGTATGTTACTGAACCTGATCTGCAAGTTTAGGTAACAATGAGCTGAGACATACTTACTTACTCTAAAATGTACCGTATTTTAACAATATTCTTCCTGTTACTAAATGTTCGTATAATATTGTGTGTAATATACATGTTTAAATGATAAGTTGAAGCATAATGGAAGTGTGAATACTGTCGATGTTGGATGAAAAGTGAACCATCTGTGCTGTAACTCTGCGAAGGAGAAGAAATGGCACACATTACAGCAGTAGAACAATTTCTGGAACTAGAGTATTAGTACTGGAGCAGCAGTTCTCGAACATTTTACAGTATACTAGCCCCTGAAATATATGTTTTTTTATCAAGTATCCCCAACTCTTGATTCAAAACTTTGGAAACAAAAACATATATTTAACTGTAATATGTAAAAAAAAAAATTTAAAAATCAAAGTAAATTTAGTGCTCAAAATATAAACTGAAAAGTACCCTCTTTCATTGCTAAGAAAAATAAATAAATTGTCCATTAACCTTTGTTGATGAACCTTTCATCAAGATAAAAAAAAAACCTTAATTACTCAAATGAACTCATTTTGAATAATATAAAATTTAAATGTTCTTAAGCTTAAACAAGATGACTGATAGAAAACTATGATATGAATGTATTTATTGTGTTTTATATTTCAGGCAAGGCAAATTTATTTGTATAGCACATTTCATGTACAAGACAATTCAAAGTGCTTTACATAAGACATACAAGA
>JAPTYR010000015.1:11036331-11051253 GCA_029814505.1 Siphamia roseigaster | reverse complement strand
TAAAAAAAAATAATTCAATTCAATTCAATTTGAAAAAAATTGCTACCCATCCCCGCATGTTAGATGTCAGTCAGATACCAGCCCTGATGAACTCTGTACCATTCATTGTGGAATTAGAAATTGCAAACTTTTCTGATTTTGCCTGAGTAAATACTGTTTCATTTTCAAAAATTAACTTTTGCTTCTTGCTTTTGTACTTTATTACATTTCAGAAGTTGTTGTTTTTTGTTTGTTTTTTTGCTTTTACTTAAGTAAAGGAGTTGAATCAGTACTTCTACTTTTATAAGAGTATTTTTTTTTCCACATAAGTAGCTGTACTGTAATGTGAGTACTTTTGCCAAAACTGCTGCCCAGTGGAAGAACTGATAACAATGCAATTTATTCCCACATATCGAGTCAGATATAACTTACACCTAGTATCACTTAAGGGCCTTTCTTCCAAGTGCACTTGAAGAATAACTGTTCTGTGCCTGTTTGATTGTTATGTTTTGTTTTTTTCCTGAAAGTACATAAAATGTGTGGACCCTTAAATGGATGTAGGAACAATGGTAAAACAAACATAGTACTTAGTCATAATTTCAGGGCCTGGTGTTAAAAATTGCATATCTGAGGTGTTGTTTTTGAGAAGTCTCGTCACATGGCATTCGTTGAAGTGCCTGTTATTACTGCAGAGCCCATCGTCGAGCTCTCTAATTTGCTCCAGCTTTGGCTTCACTCTACCATGTAAATGCAATCAAGTTGCTGACAAAGTATTTCTGTTGGCAGAGCTGCCGTCTGCTTTTTCCATAAAAAATAAAGAAATAAATAAATAGGAAACTGATCTAAAAATAGAAAGCTTAATTACTTTTCCAGGATTCACTGTGGGAAGCAATAACTCACAAAGGGTAAGGGTTTCACCTTTTTCCTTTCTTTTTCTACATCACATTGATTTTCAGCAAGAACTTAGGTATACTTCACTTTCTGCATTTTCCACAAGTGTTTTTTTTTTTGTACTTAATTTAATTTGACAAGGTTAATTTTGTGAAGCAGAGTGTACAGTAAGAAAGATTACTGACCTTTTGCCATACACATTCAGAGTTAGTTTTTAATTGGGTTCCATGTCCAGTTCAGTGTTTTTCTTTTCTAATGCAGGCAGATAGAAAAAGGCAGATGTATTAGATGTGATGTAACCTGAGTAGGTTAACTAAGCATTCCACCCCCCGCACATTAAGACTGATTGCAGAACCTTGCATGCGAAAAGGTTATGTCAACCTTCAATTAAAGCCTTCTTCACCTTTTTCTCATTCTATACAGCGAACAGTAATGTAAATGTTAGTATAATGGGGGCTAGGTCAAGAGCTGAAATGTTAATGCCCTTGTGCCTAATTTACTTTGTTTCCATTGGGGTCAAAAATTACCTTTCATAAACGCATCATTACACTTTTATTTTAGTTCTGCCTTTAGGGACAAATTAGAATGAGCGTCACCTTGATTGCGAGATGCTGCTACAAAGTTGCAAACCACATAGGTCAGTAGTGGTTGCAGAAAGAAAAGAGTATAATGGTGTTCATGCGTTAAAATATATCCAGTAAATTATTACAATTATAGGAACCATTTTCCAGTTTGTACAAGAAACACCAGGGGATTTTTGTATCGTTGTTCCAACACTAGCAATTATAATAAAAGGAAAAAATGAATGTACAGAGGAAATGAAGATATTATGTTATGGATATGACCAGCTGTTAGCCCGGGCCAGGGGCTCTCTTGGCTCGGTGGTGATGAACCTTGGGGACAATGTCTGAGCATCTGTTGGTAAGAATGCCAGAGCTGAGGCCACTTAAAATAAGACTGAAATTAATACTGACAGAGAAGCTCTTATGAGTGTCATGGGCCCCTGAATGCAATGACAAATTATATTGTGGGAAGAGTTTAGGATTCTGGTGACAAAGTGTCATCTTGCATTAGCTTACTGAAGATTGGCAGATGAGGCTAAACAAGGTGGCAGTGAGGTGGGGAGAGGCAGTCAGCAGATGAGACTGTTCACTCCTGACAGGCTTATGTTGTTAAACACGGCGAGGAACAGCTAGTGTAGTTACCAAACGCACCGTTCACGACAACCTACAAGACTTTACAATCGCAAGCCGCTTTAGAATCGGTACTCTTTTTGAATGGGACAGACACATACAGCTGCAGAAAAAAATTATTAGTTTTTTTTCAGGAAGTGCGCTCAACTCCAACAAGCTTCGTTAAAAAAGTCTTCGGGTGCGAGTTACTGGGACAACACATTTGTAGTAAAGAAGCCGCACTCTCGACTGTAGTTTTTGTTCGTTTTAATGGACTAGCATGACATTCATTCATGGACGTCCATTCATTCATGGACGTTTCGGCCCAGCAAGCCTTCTTCTGCGTCTTACAGAGGATGTAGGCATGGTGGTTTTAAAGAAGACCAGTCATGACGTCAGCCACTTGCCACGTAATCAGTAAACAAAGTGAATTATATACATAGAATGTGACAATAAAGAAAAATGATACCAGTGTGTAAAACAAAATAAAATAAACCAACTCCAAACCCATAGGTTAATACATATAGAACCAACTCAAAGGAAACTATTTAATCAACTCAGAAGAACTGAACAAAGAACTGGAATTAAATAGTTTCCTTTCCATTCTTTACTACAAATCATGGCTGTGTTAGCCATAGCCATGGTGTTAGCACAGTGCAGTGCCATAAAGTAAATTCCTCGTTCGTAACCAGTCGTGAGTTCCTTAGCTAGCTGCTAGCGGAGACTGTCTCACAAATGCCCAACCTGTAAGAAAACTGAAGGATATAAATCCCAGGTCATTTCACTTTTGTGTAAAGTCCATATCGATCTCTAAAAGACTTCATCATTATCCAAGTGTATGGTCCAAAACCTGAAAATATTACTGAAGATTAGCCGCAGCCTTATGGGAAACTCTCATTCTGCACTGTCTCGACAGCGCCTCCTAGGTGAACTGCAGCCAGATTTGTTATAATGGGGTGAATAGGAAGCCGGGAGGCTACGGCTATATGCACAGCTCCAGTTCTTCCTGAACTTAATACTGCACTTTTGTTTCCTGTCTTTCATGATAGGATGAACTGATTGATCCAGGTGTGACTGACCTCAGTAAATGCCCAGACACACCTGGATTAATCAGTTTGTCCTATCATGAAAGACAGGAAACAAAAGTGCAGTCTTAAATAGGGATGTCCCGATCAGGTTTTTTGGCCTCCGAGTCTGAGTCACTTCATTTGGAACAGATACCGAGTTCCGATCCGATAATTCTTATGTACATTTTAAAAAACAATAAAGAATTAGGAAACGGTTTCAAGATGTCCCTTATTTTATATTTTATTCATATTATTCCAACATTTAACTTAAATAGAGAACTTTAATGTTCAAGGAATAAATAAAATACTTTTTTTCACTTTGGATGTGGGAGTGAAATATTAAAAACAAATATTTGAAATAACAGCACCTCAACTTGACTCAACTTCTGCTGTGTGTCCTCAGTAAACTCACTGTATTGAGTGGTGTGTTTGTTTTTTCAGGTACCGTATCCGGTTTGTCGTATTAAATACAGCCTTTTCCTTTCCACCTCTTGAAATCCAAAGGTTGCATATCTCACATTTGGCAATCGCAGGGTTTTTATCGTCCACTGTATAATACCTCCACACAGCCGAAAAACTCGCACAGCTAGTCACTATTTCCTTGTTTTGCCCCGCCCGCCCGACCACGTTTAGCCAATGGTGTCACTGTTGCAAAGTGACATTTTGCCACACGCATAGCTGTGTGGGGCAGAGAGGTCTCACTCTGTGCCACAGCATGACTCCAAATCTAATAAAAAGCTATGAAAGTAACTACATATATTTATCCAAGTCCTGATTGGGAGACTACATCCGATTCCAATTGAGTCAGCCACCACTTGATCTGACCTGTTTTCCGGTCACGTGATCGGATCGGGACATCCCTAGTATTAAGTTCAGGAAGTACTGGAGCTGTGCATATATCCCATTACATGCAGTGCTAACAGAGGTGTTTGTGTTGCAGGGGAACAAACGGCGGGCGGTAGAGGACAGCTCACATCTGGCCTCATCCTCTTCTTCACATCCACCGGGTAAACTCTCTGATGGACGTTCGCTTCCTCTTAAAACACGCTACGGCATTAACGCTTGGAAACGCTGGGCTTTGTCCCCCGCTGACCAGTTAGATGACACCAAAGTAAAGGATGGATCCAAACTAGGTAATTGACTCACTCCAGCAGATATGCGGTTAATGAAAATGTAGTTCACAATAGGGTGAGTTCACTAACGGCACTTGGTTTCTTTTTTTAGCTCCTGCTACCAGGTCTAAGAGCAACCTGTTGTCGTTGTCTTCAGAGGAGTTGAATGTGGACCTGTCCCGGTTTGTCAGGGAGGTCTGCAGGCCTAGTGGGGAGCGCTACTCCCCAGACAGCATTCTCTACCTCTGTCTGGGGATTCAGCAGGTTGGTAGTTCCCCTCTAGCACTTTATCTGATATCTAAAATAAAAAAAGACACGGACTGCTTTCGTGGTCGATTGTTTTTGTGTCATTTGGAGGGTTTGGCCTGACTTTGGTGTTTTTATTTTTCTAATAGCTGATCAGATTTATGCAGACTACTCTGTGGCCCAAGACACAAGCTTGGAAAAGTGGTTTCATTTTTGCCACAACAGTATAAAAAAGCTCATCAAACCGCATCTGGGCTTCTTTATTCATATGTAGATTCTGTTTTTTGACTTGAATTTAGAGGAGGGAGTGGTAGACGGAAGATGTGTATTTTAACATTTAGGTTTTCACCCCTGATTTTGGTTCTTGCAGCTGTAATTCTAAAATGGCATTCACCATGGTCACAGATTAGTTATCCAGCATATAGGTTTTCTACTAAAGGTTCTGTATGTTTAAAAATAAAATTAATAATTTTACAAAAACAAAAAGGATAGCTTCTCACTTCTAAATGAACATGGATTCAGGAGATTATACTGTAATTTGTAACTGTTGAAATTGCTTGTTTTTATCCCCAAACAGTTGTCTGTTTATATATTAAACATTTTTATTAACATTAATTTTCTGAACTAAATCTGTCTTCAGAGAAACTGGGAAGTGTTGATCTTTTCTTAATTGGTTCAAAGGAATCACATTAACTGAAATCCAATTTTATTTTAAGAGTTGAGGGAGTGATAAGTCTAAGATGCACATTTCTTAGATTGCACTAAATAACTAAAATCTTTTTTTCTACCAAAATCACATACTGTAACATTCTTTTTCCCTCCTGTTTAAACGTCCTCTGACCATACAAGATAGGAACTGAAGTTATGGGGTGTGTTTCTAGTAGGACACATATTAGTGTAGCACAGTCCCACACGTTCCCACATGTGAGCAGTAGTTCAGCGGCATGGCTACAGAGTGGAGCACAGGAGTCAGAGTCCTCTGGAATAAGAGTTTTCTGACAGAAATGTGTAAGGATTCATTTGTTTTAAACAGGATTTTAGGTTTTAAATATTTAACTTTGTCATCCTATAGCATTTTCCTGAAACATCTGACAGTTTAGAGGCTTTGTGCTACTCTAGGCCTTGTGCATTTTACAGCAACACGTTTAGCCTATTGTTGCAGAATTATCTACTTTTATATCTTGTCTTTTGTTGCTTTCTTTTAGCAAACAATTGCTAATTTAGATATGCAAATTAGTGTCCAGTGATTATAATCTTTTGCTGTTCACATCCTGAGAAACGGTGATGATCATTTGAATATGAGGACACTAACTTTGGGCCTTTTGTTATCAAACTTTTTTTTTTTTTGCTGTTTTCAAGTGTTACTTTGTTTCATATTTTTTTAAAGCATCTCCATGCCAAAGGGAGAAAGGATGACCTCTTCAGTGACCCCTGCTATCAGCAGTTTGGAGAGGAGCTGAATAAAGTCCTGAAAGACTGGCAGCCCAGTGTGCTTCCTGATGGTAAGTACACTCTGAGCTATTGACCAGTTATTTTACGTTTTATCAGATGCAGTTCAGTAACTTTATCACTAAGGAAAACGTAAAACAAATGAGCAACCCGCTGGTGTTCTGTATGGTCAGCAGTGTCCAATGATTATAACTCTTCTGCTGTTCACATCCTGACACATAGTGATTGCACTGTAATGAAATATGAGGACACTGCAGCATCACTAAGGAACAGCTGGCCTTTGCTCTCCTGTTTTCACAGTTACCAAAGTAGATTTAAAGAAATTCTAATCATATTTTACATCTACATATATTTTGAGTGTATATCAATAGTAGTAGAAACATGAACAACAATCTGTGCAAACAAAAACTAATGAAATGACTCATAGGTGCAAAAAACTCTAGGTTTTTATTGACTATCTCTGGATTGTCACATACTGCTGGTCCTGAGTACTAGTTTTGTTTTCATATATTCATGTAAATGACAATAATCTGAAATCATTTTCCTCAAGTGAAATTGCCTTGAAAAAATTTAATTAAAACAGATTTCCCCTAGTAAATTCTAAATAAAACAAACTACAAAACAAGTTTTCCATCTTTATTTCTTATAAGTATAGTATTTTAGGTTGTGAAATGTTTTCCACCAACAGATGGCACCATGTCGCACATTTGTGGTGAGTTTAGACTGGCACCATGATAGCAAAAGTCCAGAGACAAGACTATTACGGATCAGTTTGACTAAGACTGTCTTAGATTATAAGTAAAAAGTGAGTTTTATAGGTGGAGATGATTAAACACATGTACATTTTCTAAAGGGCAAAGTAGACAATTCATTTGAATAGCTTGTACAAGAACGGTAACCTCACTTGAGAGATGCAGATCTTTAGTGTGAGAATTTTTTTCATCTTTGAATTTCATCCAGGACAAAAAAAAACAAAAACCAGCATTGAAACTAATATAAATTGCTGAGCCTGGTCTAAAAACTAATTTCTCTAATAAACTAGTGAAAAACTATTATAACTTGGATTGCAACATATTCACATACAACTCATTGTGGTAAATGGAAAGTCACATAGGTGGTTTTTCGGAGTTGTTTTTAAACTGAAATGGATAAATGGTGCCCTAGTTCAAGACAAATGTGTACTTGGCCTTTTCAGGTTTTCTAATGGCAGTGCTGCTGTGTTTTCAAGAACACATGTTAATGGTTTTGTTGGTCTCCTCAGGCTCTTTGTGGGGTCGGGTGGAGGAGCAGAGTCTGTGGAGCAGCCAGCAGCTCGGGGAGCAGAGTCCTGCCGCTCTGCTGCGCTCGTTGGTCTACCTGAATACCAAATACTTTGGTCTACGCACTGTGGAGCAGCACCTCCGACTCTCCTTTGCCAATGTCTATGGCCCGGACACTGTCCATCCGGTTACCAAGGAGACCACTGTCTGCATCCGCGTGCCTTCCATCTCTCAGGATCATCACGGTGAGGCATCTTCCTGTTCAGGCTGTGATATTTTAGCAGTTTACTTGTGTGTCAGTGTTGTTTTGAATGCAAGTTATTTTTTGTGACAGGTTAAAAGGTGCAGTGGTTGTGGCCTTTTAGATGTGTACAGTTTGTTGATTATCTCAAATGTGGATGTGAGCAGGACATACATTAAAACTCATATTTGAGAAATCTAATGTATTTGAAAAAGGAGTGAAGCCCTGGAAACAAATGCTATGTATTAGCTTTTAATATATGAGCGTGACTCTCGAGTTTTACTCATGCTGTTATATTTCCACCTTGATGTGCATTAGTGAAAACAGAGTCCAGGAAAAGGAAGAGAAAGTTGGAGGATGGCAATCAGGACTATGAAGAAGATGGCTCAGGAGGTTCAACTGTACGCTGCCCAGTCAAGAAGCACGAGTGCCACTTGTACGAGCTCTACAGATCAAAGTGGTGGGTTTGATTACATGTACTGTCCAAATTACTCTTCATTTGTGACACTCACTTTGTCTGTCTCACCTTGACAGGAAGAGTTGGCATTCTTCTCTGGTTCACATGAAAGTTATAGTTATTATATTGACCTGATGAATGAAGTTCCGATGTTAATTGGCATTTTTTAATCTTGCTTTTTTTTTAGGGCATTTTAACTATTTAATGTTTTTGATTTACATTTACGACATTTTTTTTTTCTTCAAAGGCTTTGTAGAGCAGAGCAACTGAGTATAATGTTGCTAAAACAAACTGCAACAATTTAATGTTAAATGATCAATGACACAAATGTATTTAATTTAAATAAAAATGAAACATTTGCTTCAACCTACTGTCAAAGTGTAACAGGCAGAAACATGTCCTTGGAGTTGAATGCCACTAATCAATCCAAATAAAGTATATTCACATAGAGGCTGTAAAATGGTGATTTAAAATCGGTTGTCAAAGCTTTTTTTTGCTAAATGACTTTTGGAACATCTTATTTCATTTGCAATGTCGAGGTAGATATTTCCAGTTGCTGTTTCTTATTTTTCCTGCCCTGTTGAGTCCTGTGATTAGAACTCATTGCTGTTCACATCCTGAACTACAGTGTTGATGATTCAAAGATGAGGACTTCAGCTGCATCTCTCCATTATTTAAGAACAATGCCTAAATACAGCTCTCTAACTTTCCATCTTTTCCTTTTTTCCTTTCATGTCTCTACTCCCTGTTTGTCGACCTCCGTCCCATATCACCTCCTTGTAGCCCAGCGTCGTTGCAGGAGCGTCTGGACGTCTTCTATATTCAGCCAGACCCGGCCTGCAGCCCGGACAGCCCGCTGTGGTTCAGCTCAGCACCGCTGGAGAAGCAAATCCTTGAGAGCCTCCTCATCAGAGTCCTCCTGGTCAGGGACATACACACAGACACCAAACACCTGGAGGAAGATGAGGATGATGATGAGGAGGAGGAAGAGGACAAAGGGGAACAAGTGGAAGGAGTGTAGCGAATACCTGGACCTCAGTAGGCAGAACCTGAACAGTCAAAAATGGAAGAAGACGAGGAGGATGGCGGCTACTAGTGTGTGCACTCTTTCCCTTAACAGTTTGTCTGAACTTCCTGCCTCTTCGCGTCAACGCTGCATCCTCCTGGTGAGGGACATCAACTACACAAACCTGAGGAGCATGACGATTGAGGTGGAGAGCAGCCACATCATTTACTTAGATTAAATCCTCTCAAGGTGGAAGGAGTATGAAGAAACGGCAACGAGCAAATGAGTTGAGGGAAAAGTGAATCAGAAGCAGCAAATTGACAGTTTGATGTTTGGGCGTGCTTTCCTATGTTATGAACAGTTCTTACAGCATCTATATTGTTTGTAGTGCTCAAATATCAGGTTAAAATTATGAGAACTTAAAGAAAATCTGAATAATGCTTGAACAGACATTATCTGAGGCCTCACGTGGAGCTTCAGTGATGGTACAGAACACACACAGGTGAAGAGAATGTTGCAGGTATTTTCTCTCTGTGCTCTTTACTGTCATGGATTGGGAGAAAAAGATACTTTTTTTTTCTTTTGTTGACACAAACATGAGCACCACATTGGTCCTGTCCACACCTGGTAATAAACCACTTTGGGTGATCCAATCCATTCAAGAGTGGATTGAGGTGGTCTGGGTTTCATATGATCACCTTTTTTTTAGCAGTGTGAATGTGTCTAAGAGGAGAATATTGACAAGGGAATATATATCATACTACTTTGTCCTGCAGCAGACTCTTTGCAAATATCAGTAGTTGTATGTGGACGTGGTGTGTGTTTAAAAGGCACTAAGCCAAGACTCACTGTATTTTTATGCACGTTTCATTTCTGTTAGATTCTATGAATCTGACACCTCAGTGAAACCCTTTGCCTTTTTCCCCCCAATTATGGAGACATTAAGATTTATTCAGTTGATGATTACCACATCCAGCACCAAGTATCATGGAATTTCTGTTACACTGATTCCCAGCTGACAACCCCTATATAAACAGAAGTACAGACTATACACCAGCTGTGCCACATTAAAATATGACACCAAGCAGAAATTGTATGATGTCCATACAGCCATATTAGTGTGTGAAACATCTCAGATCATATGTGCATCAGTCTAATTGCTTTAATTATCAGGCAGACGAGGCATTGAAAGTGCATCGCTGCCTCCGACTGTTACAATGACTGCATTGAAGGTGTTTTGAGAAACTGAAGTGACTTATACAGTGGCTCTGATGGGCAAAGTGCATAAGAAAAAGATCATAGCCAAGGGAGAAGAAAAAAGGAAACTCACACAAATGAAAAGAGAAAATTAAAATCCCACTTGTTTGTAAGTATGCCCTGCATCAAAACAATTCCTTTTCCACCTTTCCCTTGTTTGTGCGATTTTCTTTAGTGTGATTTGTAGTGGTTTGCCCTTGAGTGCCACTGTAGGTGTATGTGTTTATGTGCATATAGAACAGGGAACTGATGTCTGATCGCATGCAGCCACTCCGTTAAAGCCAGGTGTGAACAGGATCTCAGACCAAATATATTTGCATAGTCTTGTGATGTTCTTCAGGCTCTGCACATGAAGTCAAGACTCCTATGTTTTTTATTTTTTTGCATCAGCATAGAAAGAAATGTTTGGCACTGTGGCCTGTGAACCAGTAGAGCACACCTCTTCAATCACACCCGGTTCAATTATTAATCAGCTCATCAACAGGCTCTGCAGACACCTGATAATGATGTAACCGCGTCCAGGAGTGATTGAAGAGGGACATCTTTAAAACATGCAGGATACCGGCCCTCGAGGACTGGATTTGAATACCCCTGCTGTAGAGGCTCAATAGTTCTACAGACACACATGTAAGAATTTCCAAAAGAATAATACACAACTGAAATCTCTGAGGTCATTGTCTTTTGTTGGCAGTTTATTAGAAATTCTATCCTCAGATTTTTTTGATTCCCATCTTTCCCTGTTACAGTCACCTCATTACTCTTCATCAGTGACTTTGGCTGGAAACACAGTGCTCTTTCTGCGTTGATGTAAAGCAGGGGTGTCAAACTCTGGTCCTCAAGGGCCAGTGTCCTGCATGTTTTAGATATTTCCCACTTCCATCACACCTGGAAACCAATACATGATTATCAGGCTTCTGCAGAGCTGGATGATCAGCTGATCCTTAATTGAACCAGCTGTGATAGAAGAGGGGAAATATCTAAAACACGGAGGATGCCAGCCTTCGAGGACCAGACTTTGACCCCTATGATGTCAAGCTATTGAAATTGAAGTGGGGCTTGGTGCTGTAACGCAATATGGATTATTTTAAACATTATTTACTGAAAAACAGAACCCAAGGAAAAAGACTGAGATATTTTCTGCTAGGTCATATATACATTCAGTTTTTCATGCTTATAGATCAGGGGTAGGCAACTCCAGTCCTCGATGGCTAGTATCTGCATGTGTTAGATATTTCCCTCTTCCAGCAAACCTGATTCAAATAATCAGCTCATCATCAAGCACTGAAGAAGCCTGATAATCATGTAATAGCTTCCAGGTGTGATGGAAAAGGGACATATCTAAAACATGCAGGATGCCGGTCCTTGTGGACTGGAGTTGCCCTTCCCTGTTGTGGATCCTTTTGAAAGCCTGTCGGTGGCTGTTTTGGACCAACACTTGTATCAGATTTATTAGTGATGGAAAACATTAACCAGTGTCAATGTAATATGAAATTCCTATTTGTAAACCCTAGGAAACGTGGCCAGAATGAACTATTGATTTATTTTTGATTAAATAGGCAAGATTAAAGTCGAACAGCATTTTTAGGTATAAAATAAGTGACTATTAAAGACTCTCGAAGATGGCGGACTTCACCAGTGTCTAATGAGCAGCTTCCTCCTCCTCTGTTTGACCCACTTGAACCTTAAATCAGCTGCTTTTATTTCTTCCCATCTTGTCAGCACTGCTCTCAGGCAAAAACCACAGCATCACAGAGGACTCGGAACTCAGAGCAGAGCCCGGACGGTCGAAAACGGGACACAACTCTGTCTTAAATAGACTGGTCACACTGTGGCACAAGGGGAAAGACGAGCCACTGACAACGCTGCGTTTCTTTCTGTGACATGAGAGGAACCTTCATTCAAGCGATGTAGCATTATTGTGCGTACTAAGCCCAGATTGGGTTGCTTTGAAGTGTAAATATCTGAAACGAGGTGATTGTTGGAGACGACAGAGGGACCCTGTGTGGTTCAGAGTCAAGGAAATACCCGCCTCCGCCTTTTAAAAAGACTGATTATTTATTTCTCTTTTTATTAGTTTGAGTGTATCTGCTCTATGTTTCGGGATTTTTATGGGTGCCATTTCCTTCTTTATTGACAACCTGCTGCAGTCCTGCACCTTCGCCTCTTTCTGTCCAATACAGGAACTTGACATGAAGGACCTTTGACACTTTGACTTTTCTGCTTCCATCTGTGCTTTTCCCAGTGTTTCTGAGTTAGTCTATAATTACTGATTTAGTAAGAGAGCTGAGCATTTGCGAACACGTGCTCTTTTATTTTTCCTTGAGTGTTTGAGCTTCTATTGTAAATCTGTCCAGTCAAATATTTTGTTCCTAAGTTTACACCATCGGCTGTTAAATCCTCAGCTGTGTTTGTCATTTGTCATCCACCATTTTTTTTTTTTTTTTACATCAGTATTGCATTTGTTTTGTTGAATTTCTTTTCTTTTTAATAAAGTACAGAAAATTGTTACCCTGCTAAAACAATGTGGAAGGTGTTTGCGGACTCCCCCCTCCCTTCTTTTTCCCTGATCTTGACTTAAATGTTTGCAGAATTTGGATATCGGATAAATCTCAGGTGATCAAATCCCAACAACACGTCATATTACCGATACTCAAACACACCAGTACGTTGTGACTCATCTAATTCACATTATCTGGAATTTCCCTTTCCTCCTGCTGCTACTGAAAATAAAACCATATTTTGTTGATTTAATGTTTCGAAAGCCAACAAAATAAGTATTCAATGAAACTGACACATTTCAAAATTAGTTGTTTTTTGTCCTGTACCCCCTTCATGATGACAGTTGATCACCCTAGATTAATCTGACTGTGCTCAAAACGTAAGAAATACAGCTGATTTGATCATGTACCCAGTTTTGATCTCAAACCTGTCATAGATAAACATCCATTTGTGTTGTTTTCTTCTCCTGACTGAAGTCGATATTTAAACTCAGTCCGATGTGACACTTTAGGGTTTAGATTACCCATGAAGCAGGTGTGTCCGTCGAATTTCACTAACATTAGAAAAGTGAAGTTCCTCAGAAGTGGAACAGGTTAAAGTTTCCCAGATGAACCCAAACCGGACCCTGTCTGACTTTTCCTGCTGGACTCTGAGGCAGCGGCTTCAGTCGACGCTGTGGCTGGCTTCAACGCCTAAAGTGAATGTGCCTATCTGTATATACTGAAAGTGAGTGACTGTGACTTGAGTCTGATGCTATGTGTGTGGGCTGTTCTGCTGATACGGTCATATTAAATAAATGATTTCATTTTGTAAACAGACTCCTTTATGACTGTGTTTTAGGTTGAGGCTCTGGGGTTTATTGAGAGAGTCTAAGGGATAGTGAGAAACAATCAAAGCAGAAAAAGTTTATTTCTAAATTTCAAGTGGTCTTTTGTTTATCTAGAGCAGGGGTCTCCAACTCCGGTCCTCAAGGGCCCCTGTCCTGCATGTTTCAGATGTTTCCCTCTTCCAACACGCCTGATTCAAATGATCAGCCTATCATCAGCTCTGCAAAAGTCTGATAATGACCATCAGGTGTGTTGGAAGAGGGAAACATCTGAGACATGCAGGATAGTAGCTTTCCAGAACCAGAGTTGGAGACCCCTGATCTAGAGGAATTGTGATATTTCTGGAAAGACGAGTGACAAATTTCCTTTTACCGCCATGAAATAAATACAACACAATGTGACCGTTGACCTTGAGTCCCTTTAAAAGGTCAAAGTCAAGGTCACATGATTTTAAATAGTTGTGACTCCAAAAACAGTGGTGATAAGTACTCAGTTGCTATTGTTGACAGACGGGAAACTACCATTTAGGCCATAAATTTAGAACTGGGGTTTTATGGGTTAAACATTTGCTGCCTTTCAACACAAATACATGAATATAATGAATAAAAAACATTAAAATGTATCTCAACATTAAATGTGTGGGTTTTTTTTTTATATGTGTATTGTTGAGGCTCCACAGTTTAATAATAAATACACTTTCTTGATCAGTATTTACAATAAAATTCAGAAACTTTCAAAGTTGATTGAGAGCTTTATAATTGATCAGATATGCTGCTTTATTGGGAGCCAGTAAATGTGTTGCAGGATGGGTATAACACATTCCTTTGTGTAACTTGCACTTTAACTTGTAAAGAAGTTTGGGATCCCAGGAAGACTAACGAACTGCCACTGGCATAAGCTAATGGGGATCCTTTAATAAAAAATAAAATAAAGAAGTCTCTTATGTGGATTTTCTTTTCCAACCCTGGCTGCGTATAATTAGCAAATACACAGCTCTGATATTACAATCCCTGTAACTGACGTGACCAGGTAGAACAAACACATTACTGTAACAACAATTTGCTTTCTTTTCACACCAGGACTTTTTTGAAGGATTCTTTATCATTGCGACACAGGGCCAGTGTCACACTTTCCTCTGGTGATCCCATCACCCGGACTTTCATCCTGTACACCAGGGGTGTCAAACTCAGGTCCTGGAGGGCTGGTATCCTGTATGTTTTAGATGTTTCCCTCTTCCAGTACACCTGATGGTCATTCTCAGTCATCAGCAGAGTTTGATGACAGGTTTAACATTTGAATCAGGTGTGTTCGAAGAGGGATACATCTAAACCATGCAGGATAGTGGCCCTCGAGGACCAGGATTGGTGACCCCTGATATAGACTAACAACACTCTCACATTCACACCTATGGACAATTTGGATTAACCAATTAACCTATCAGTGCATGTCTTTGGATGGTG
>JAPTYR010000015.1:10882223-10892323 GCA_029814505.1 Siphamia roseigaster | reverse complement strand
CCTCGGGGTTCCCCCGGAGGAGCTGGAGGAGGTGTCTGGGGAGAGGGACGTCTGGGCATCCCTGCTTAGACTGTTGCACCCGCGACCCGGCCCCGGATAAGCGGAAGGTGATGGATGGATGATGGATGGATGGAAAACCGTGAAATATTTTAGGTTCAAATAATATATTCTAATTCTGTGTATTAATAGAAATCTGTTAGAGTAGCTGGTTTCAGATTTTTAAAATACAAAATAATTGAAAGATGTCATTCAATGGTCAAATGACAAAAACTAAAACAAGAAAATGTATTTTGAGTAAAGCATAAAGGTTTTTTGCAAGGTCACATAACGCAATTTTTTTTCCCATGTAAGATTGTTGCTGTGAATTGGAAGCCCAACATGAGTAATTGTAATAACCATGACTAAAACTATAGTCAGAAGTTGATCTGCAGAGTAAAATAAAGCTAAACAGTAGCAGAAAAGTAGAATTACTGTGCAAAGCCCCACAGCTGTATTAACAGTGCAGAGGACACCCTGCTGATGACAGTGCAGTATCCTTCTGTGGGATGTGCTTTCAGTCCCTCCTCACCTGTACACAGCAGTACTTTGCCTTTGCTCAGGAACTGGATGGTTTTGGACACTTTGCTCAGACATTCCTCTGACAGGTACGGCGGGTCGGCGAGGACGATGTCAAAACTCTGAGGAGCAACGTTACTTGGGAGAGACAGGGGCTCATTGTAGTCGTAGAAGATGAATTCATCACCGTAGGCAGCAAAGCGGCGGTCAAACTCCAGGACCACAGAGGAAACCCGGTCTGAGCCATCCACCACGCCCTGCTTCAGCTTCTGGTAGACGCTGGGTGCACTCACACACGCTATCCTGACAAATGAAAGATGACATTTAAATCCACAGCAGCAACTGTGTATAAAACCATGTTGTTAAATAAGGGCTTCAGAAATTAAGTGTAAAGGATTTTTTCTACAATAAAATTAAGTTTCATCAAGCAAAGATCAGAATAAATGAACATGAATGTAATACACCCATTAAACAAGCTGTGGCTGTAAACAACTATGAGTTTGGGTATGGGCTCAGGAAGATGTGGTTTGGAATGCACCTGTAAGGTTACATGGGAAAGGTGTCAGATTCTGGTCATGTTGTGGGAATATTCTTCTCAAGGAAAAGGAATGTTCCTTAAAGGTTCTTCCAACAACAGCAAAAACTTTTCAGTTCGATGAAAATGAGAAATAATCACCTGGAAAACTTCAGGGAATGTAAGGGTTCTGTAAAGGTTCTTTGCAACATTCATAGAAGGTTCATTTTTATGAATCTGCCCCATGTCCCCTCGAAGTTCGAAGAACATTATTTGTGTGAATCCTTTAAAAGAACATGAGCTTACTCCCTTTATACAACATTTGAGGAACACTGAGGGTTATATCCCTGGACTAAAAACTGTTTTCTGAGATAACCCACAGTAGAGTTGTGGGTCCCACAGGAAACTTTATTTTCCTTCAGAAAAAATGTGGTCAGTGGAATGTTCTAGAAATGGTGCAAAGTATACAGCTTGACCATAATGAATGATGCCAGAATGTCAGAGAAACACTCCCCAGTGGACTGCAGTAAACATCACTGGAGCATTCAGCAAAGGTTTGGGTGAAATGTCCTGTTTCTATCTGAAATCAGAGGTGCAGGTCCGACATGCCAGGGATGAAGGGGTGATGGTGTGTGTATATATGTGTGTGTGTGTGTTTTGGTGATGTCTTGTCTTACCTGCCTCCCTCTCCTGCTTCATGTATGAGCTCCTCTGTTAACTGAGCTGCTGTGTCATCACTGTACCAGAACTGGCTCATCCCCTGGTGGACAGGAACGTGAACAGAGATCCTTAGCTGGTTTATTTTTTCACACCAATTAGCCCAAAGATATTTGTTGTTTTAAGTGGGCAATAAACTTTTTTGTATGATGGCAGATCTTTTAAACAGTAATGGGGGAAAAAAAAAAAATCACTTATATAAATGTATAGAAGGAGTGGTTTTAGGGGTATCTACATATACTTTACTCAAGTACTGTATCCAGGTTTACATTTGAAGTACTTCTACTTACTCTACATTTGCCAAACAGCTTTAGTTACTGTCAAGATGAAGACTTTACACAGTAGATAATAGAACACAACAAACAGATGATAAAGAACCCGCACAGGGTTTATACAAGTTAAATGGAAGTCTTTTAAATTCCTTTTTAAGACTACTTAGTACACAGTTTAATGGTCATTTTAGTCATACTGGCAATAATCTGTAACTCCTACAATGTAGGAAAACTCAAGTCAACCAGGTCTAGAATAATCTTTTCTTGAACTAGGCATTATTCAACTTAAGTTCCTTCTGTTTACTTTTTGCTCCTGAGCCATTCCTTAAAGTTTCTAAAGTCAATTTTCTCGCTTGCATGGGTGTGGGGCTGAATGTTTTGCAAAGTTAGCGATAATTAGTTCTTAATTTTAATATAATTGTCGAGTTGGAATGGGTGGAACTAAGTAGAATAAGGATACTTTCTTTCTAGTTTGGCCATTTAATAGACACATTTAAACGCAATATAAGGAACCAGTTTATTATGGCAACTTAACTTAAGATCTAGAATATCAATGTAATACCGTTCAAAGACTTTTTTAAGGTATTAAAAGTAGGTTTGACTTTTATGACCCTGCAGAAACTCTGCTGCATTTTCGAGCTTTTTCTCTTCTGATGTCATACAATGAGCTGCTTAAGGCTTCAGAGACTCCAGAAAAAGTGATTTTTCCTTCTCAATATATAATTTCAGTAAGTGTCCAATATCTCTCCAAAAATCAAAGATAACAGAGTATTAATGTTATTCTTTTTTTTTCGTGCTTATAATAAAACAAAGCAAAGAGCCATTTGTGTAGTTCCAGGTTTTTCACAACCTGCCACTGAATCGAGTTAAACTTACCCAGTCCTCCTCCATGGCACCCACAGCGAACTGGTCTGATGGGGCCTGATCCATCATGTTCTCACTGTAAAACTCCTGCAGGGCGGCCAAAGTGTGTGCTGAGAGTGTGGGTACGTCATCATCACTGTCACTCATGACTGAGACAGATGAGGGACCAAAGAAGAACTGATGTTCAGGAATGAAGGTGAGAAGGGTCTGAGAAGAAAAGGCTTTAAACAGAGACCTTTACAGATGACACAGTTATGACCGAGAAATGATAAGAAAGTAAACTTCTACACAAAATGTTGAAACTATAGGAATGTGATTAAAAAAATAAAGCTGAAAACTGGGAAAAAAAATCACTGCAGTTTAACATCATTTGAAACATAATGCAGGTTGGCTGAAAAAAAGAGAACAGAGGTAAATAAAATGTGCAGAAATGTGAAAAATACATATTACTTACAATGTTGATTAATTTATTGATTGTTTTCTTAAAATTATTAAATGTTTGGTTTAAAAAATGGCAGAACATTGTTAAGTGTCTGAAATATTGAGGGCAACATTTCAGACACTTGGTTGTGTTTGGACCATAACCAAAGATATTCAGTTTACTGTCGTGAAGAATCAAAAAACTAAATCAAATATCCAACTGTAGGAAAGCTGGAATGAATATGACTGTCCAATACTGTTTGGTTTTAAGTGAGTTGTTGAAAGTGTGAGTCTAAGAGTGTAGTTATATATTCACTTAATAAATTAAACAAAAGACTATCAATCACTCTAGACTAGAACCTGCAGCTTAGGTTTCTATCTGATTTAATCCACTGAAGTTGTGTAGTTGACCAATATTGTACTGTGTGTGTTCAAGTAAAATGTCCAGGATTATGAAAAAATTGTTAGAGCATTTGATTTTTTAAATTTGTTTTCTTGCCACTATCTGTCTCATTTTAAGTCATTAAGGAATTAAATAAACTGTTAGATCATCTGCAAATATACACGTCATCATCTATGTGTATCTCACCCTGCATTTAGTATCATGAAGGGGCGGTCAGGATATTAAATCTGAGAGTTTGGTTTTATAAAATGCATGTGCTTTAGTGTAGAACAGGAATGCAGACATGCTGTTGTCAGGCTGTGCGTGCATGTTTGACCATTCCAACTGTATTTACACCTTTGAATAAACAGCAACTTAATATTTTCTGTCGTGTCTGCCTGTCCAGGGACTGTGGATGTAGACTAACTCGCACCGATTACCTTTTAAATACAATACTTCCGTCACATGAACAACTTAATTTTATTAATTTACCACAGAAACAGTGAGTGAATGAATGACAGCACTGGCTGTGAGATTAGCACATTAGCCTTTAGCCTGTTTACACACACAAAAAAACCCACCAAATATTAGTTTGGCTGAATGTGACAATATTCACAAGGAGTTTAAAAAAACAACAACAACTACCTTATAAGACACGTTTCCGCAGCTGAACTTTGGTGTAAAACTTAAGCAGGACGATACAAAATAAAAGTTTTCACATGCGGAGAATCGCAAAATGATGGCGTCATCAGTAGAGGACGAATCCCGCGGAGGCTCAAAAATGTCGTTTGATTCACACATGTTGATTCAACATGTTAGTTAGTATTGTTTTTTCCCCTCATGTTTTTGTACTGTACGCAATGTAATCTTTGTTTGTATTGTTACTGTTGTTTCTTATATCTTTGTTTTATGTCTTTGTCATATGTCTGTATGTAAAGTAATGTATTCTGTTCTTTTCACTCCTTAATAAAAAAACAAACACGGTCTGTCAAACCCTGATGCTTCAGCGCTAACGCATTCTAAATAGATGGTTTAGTTTAAATATTCAGAAAAATTCAACCACTTTTTGCTGTTTTTACTGACTTTTGTTGATGGAACTGACGTATGGAGATAAACAGGTGTCAAAAAGCAACTGATTTAGAAAAAGAAAAAGACAAACTACTGGAACCAAATTACAAGTACTAGTTTATTAGTTGTTTTTTTTTTAATGTTTTTTTAATTTTAGTAATTCGTTTTTGCAAAATTTTTCAAGTTATCATTTTGTAAATATTTTCCTTTTTGTTCTTTTTTTCCTTATTTTATTTTTCTACATATTGGGTTTTTTTTATCTTATATTTTCTTCAGTTTTATTCCATTTGTGTCTTACTTTGTTCATGTTACTTATTTTGTTGTTTTATGTTTATATTCATTACTTTGACCGTTTTTGTTCATTTTGTTGCTTTATTTCTTTTTTGTTTTTACTATGGAACTAATAACATCTCAGGACCTAAAGGGTTAAAGTTCCTCATACGCATGTGTAGCTACTTTATATTATGTGATTTTTTTTTTTTTATTAGCGTTATTCAATATTTAAGGCACAAGTACTGAGTATATGTAGAGTATACTTTATTGTCCCCAGGAGGGAAATTTGCGTTGGGCTTATATGTTACTTATTTAAATCAGTTATATTCAAGTACTTCAGATGAACAGTAGATGAGTGACTCATAGGTTAGATCAGACAATCTAAGTGTATTATTGACAATAGTGGAATATAATTAACTATTTTGACTCAGATTCTTTCACATACTGTCTTAGGTACTGTTGTACTTCACTACTTTTTCTATTTTGATTCAGTTTATTATCCCTGCACTACATCTCAGTGGCACACAACAGTAGTTTTACTCAGCTACATGCATCTGACAGCTGTGGTTAAATTTCATCTTAGATTTTCAGTCCCTTCATGTTTATGAAATCATGTGTCCTCTAATGTGTAGATTTTGATTGTTTGCAATAACTGATGAAGTGAAATATTTTCCCCAATTTGAACTAGTTTTTAAAAACCCTGATGCAATGGAAAAAGCATTGTCATAAGAATAATAGTATATAAATAAAATAGTTCATATTAACTCTAATCCATCTATAGCAATAAAATGCAATATGCATATTAAAGTAGCAAGTGAATGAAAACAATGACAGGGACCATTTACTGCTCTTGAACATTAAACAGGTTAAATGCTTAATCTTAGACTATATCTCTGTTTTTATTTATGTACGTTAATGAGCTCTGGCTCCATTTTCTTGGTTTGAGGCAGTAAAAACCAACTGTGTAAGAAAATTCAACACATTTTATGAAGACATACAAGGAACACATGAAAACAATAGTCCAGAGAAAAAGAGATATACGGCCATAAAATACTCTGAATGAACCGCTGTTGACAAGGCCTGGAGACTAGGTTTTCAATGATCAAATATGATCAATAACTTTATTACTAAACACTGAACAGACCCAGCATATAAATGAAACTGCAGAGGCCAGAACATTTTATACAATACGTTTATGTACACTTTTACACTTCATTAACAAAACAGCCATTCTACAATTACCAGGATAGTGCTCTGAACGAGGAGGTCTCCATCATAATGCTCCAACAAGTGGCTCTGCTCCTTTTATTTGGTTTGTTATTGCTGTCCTTAACTCATCAGTCTCTGCTTCATTCCAGTGTGTCTTGAAATGGTGGATGCGCCACTGTAGAAAAATACTACTTGGATTCATCTGCTCACGTTTTATTTTTGGCCGAGGCGCGTCCAGTGCAGCCCTGACACTTCGCTGTAAGAACGAGCAATGGTTTCTCGGAAGGGCCGCCACATAATACTACAACTCAAATACAGAAAATATATCAAACTGCAAAGGTCAACATCTAGAAAGATCCTCCCTCTTTAGCTGAAATCATACAATGTTGAAAGTCGTATAACTCTCCTGCCAACTACTGGCATATAAAAACATTTCAGTTTGTTTTTTTAACTATACACTTTTTGTGGTTTCTGAAGACGTATATTTACAACCTTTAGTGAATCTGATTTGTTTTTTTTTTGTCATCCATCACTTACAAATGCCCTCCTGGCCAAACTTCTGTTGCCACTTTTGTGTGTGTACATGTGTGAAAAATGTATGCATGTGCGTGTGTGTGTGTGTGTGTGCATCCGCTCGGTTCTTGGCGAATGGCAGGCACAGTCGTAATTTATTTTGTCGTAATTAATGTATGACTTGTTGGTCATATACACACACAAACACACACATACTAACAGGACAATCAACAAAACAGAGGCCCTGTTCACAACTAGCACTGAGGTGTGTCCTGAGTGAAAGCAAAGAATGTGGACTGCTATAGTTAACATGGAAAAGATATTAACTCATTCGTCGCTTGGTTTATGAGAGAAAATGGTGAAAAATACTAATCAGGGTTAAGTGTTAAATCACTTCCTCAGATGTTTTTCAGCAAACTTTGTAAAAAAAAAAAAAAAAAAAAAGTGAGTTGAATCTGAAGCAAAAAATGTGAATAGTCAAGAATAAATAGGAGGAAAAAAAGCAATTCATGCATTTTCTTAATCTGGTTTGGAACAAATAAACTAAACTGTGTGTTTTCGCCACAAGGTGGAACTAGAGGCTACTTTAACTCCAGATCATAATTAGGTTCATCAACTAAAAAAGAAATATGCAATGTGTGTATACACTTTTGTAAACACTTTAAGATGCAGTTCATTTTAAATTGGGCTTCATCTTTTAAAAAACATCATCCATTTTGGTAAATTAGAGTTACACAATAATCCAACAGTCAACAACGAATCGATAACCTGCAGCAACTCCACACCTACGCTCTGTGGAATCCCCTCTGAGCTGCGTATGCCTGCATTCTTTGAGCAGTGTGTGTGAGAACGTGTTCTGGACCACTGCAGGACCACCCACTCACCTGCATGAGTGGAGGTGTGGACTTAATTCTACACTGAGTGTCATGCATATGTGTGACAACATTCTAAGCTGTGTTTAAGATCTTTGGCTATTTGTTTTTTTTTTTGTTTTTTTTTGGAACACAGTAAAGAACAGATGCAGTACATATTATTTTGTCTTGTGTTTTTAGTTTAGACTCCACTGGACGTACGTCACTGCCTCCTGCTGGTTATAAAAACAAAGGATTCAAAGGTAATTTTTACAGCTTGAACATTTTCGCTGCAGGAACCAGGGTTTAAAAAGACCTTGGACTATTTTGTCTGGGGGAAAAAAAAGACCCTACACACTGCAGTGTATTATATTCTAATTTTAGTAGTGCTTTTTTTAATTACTTCATAGTTTCTTAGTTTTCTCTTTTCAGTTGCATTCATTTCCAGTGTAATTTTCTTCTCTTCTTCTTGTAAAACTCTTCTGTCTAAAACTTAATAAAATGACAAACAATAAGCCCCTGCAGTGTGCAATGCGGGGTGGTTAAATCTGTCCTGAACATTTCTAACTGATCAGATTATTTCAGCCACTGTTTCTAAAACACTGTGGCTGTGTATTCAGTTCTTCATTGTGCTTCAGTGCACAACACTGACTGTGGCGCTCCAGGAGGAAAGAACAACAGAGCAACTAAGAACAAAACAAAGGTAAAAATATTCTTCTCAGGTAGAAACGCAGCCAATCACCAATCTGATGGAACCATTTAGCTCCTGTTAAGTTCAAGAGACATGCTATGAAAATAAGGCTTGTTGATAATTAATAATATAATTTTTTTCTATAATCATTTGATATTTATTGGGCATATTTACAGTTTATATTTCACTGTTTTGTTGGTTTATTTAATTTTACGTCAACATTTACATGTTTTGAATGTACCTTTTGAATACCATTCTGAAATATTGTCTTATTTGTCAAGTTATCCTCATGTTCTGACCATATTGAGCCCCTTCATCCTGCTTCTACAACTACTTTTAACGTGAAAATTAAAGATACTGAATGACAACATTTTTATGTTATCATTCTAGGAGAAAAAGAGGAGTCATTGGAGAAGCCCTCTAATACCAGATACATATTTAGAAGTGTCCACGTATGATTGGATCACCCAGGACACATGTTACTACCTGGTGTGAACAGGGCCAAAGGCACTCTGGGAAGGACTGGGATGAGATGAGTATGTGTGTGTCAGAATGGACACTGTTACAAACAAGTGTGTGTGGTGGTTCTAATGGCATTCTTGAAATAAAATGGGCCCTTTGATACCATCAGCTATGTTTACAACCTTTTTCTGGGAACAACAAATGACTTTTCCTTCATTTTCCCAAAACTGCAACTACTTTTACCCTCAGTGTGTGTGTGTGTGTGTGTGTGTGTGTGCGCGCACGCTGTGGGAGCCTCCAGGTATACACGGAGGTAGCAGGAAAAGAAAACAGCATCACCATCAGCCGCTGCTCCCTCTCCTATTGTCATGGCGGCCAGTGCTCCGTCACCTCCGTTTAACAAGGCAGGATGCCTCGACCGAGTCTATCTGCACTGCAGTTCAGTCTCCATGGTTACCGCGTCATCAAGCCTGTTTTTTTTTTTGTTTTGTTTTTTTTTTGTTTTTGGTGGGGGGGCAACAGGTGAGGAGAAAAACAAAAGCAAATTCCAAAGAAATGAAAAAGGGGTAAAGAAGTGGATTCCCTGGCTTGTAGAGAGAAAGAGAGAGACAGACATGTCTTCAGAGGAACTGTGCCATCTCCTCTACCCATAGTCCTTAGGGATGAGAATGGGGAGGGGCTCAATTGGTTGCTTTTTCCAAATGAGTGGGAAAGGGGTTGGTTTCCAGTGGTTATTTGACACAAAGCAGGCCGCCCACGTTGGCCACAAACTCCTCCAGGCTCTTGAGGAAGGCAACCTTCTGTTTTCGGTCCATGGTGGGCGGCGTGCTGCTGGCCGTCAGCTTGTTGAAGGCGTCGGCGAGTCGCTGGTAGATGACGGCGTCTCTTTGTGAGGACAGCAGGGACTCCACCAGCTCTGAGTACTCCGCCTGAGAAGACAGAGCAGCGGGTCAGATAAAAAAAGAAAACAGCAGCAGAGGGTTTACATATCAACCTTAAGAATTTATCCTTTACACAGGCCTTGTGTTTAAGTATTACAGTAAAGGTGGATTTACAGTCAACGCGCGCCGTCACATGATCAAAAACGTGATGTCATATCCGCCGTCACAAGCTCAGAAGTGATGGCGCGCACCTTTGTATTTTTCTGTACGCGCGTACAGAGAGAAATGGCAGCACTGAACCAGCAGGAGGCGCAGCTGAGCGAGAGGGTTGGTTTATATTCACATCTGTATGATACCTCACTGAAAAGTCACTGGGACTGACATACTGTCAACAATTCCTGGGCTGAGATTAGCCATCACTTGGGCCG